>LJIJ01000006.1:600000-766672 GCA_001718145.1 Orchesella cincta
TTTCCCTCCAGTTTATTGAGACAAGAATTGTGGATAAAATGGGCATTGAAATGGTGTTCACACCTTTGTGCATTTTTCAAGCCAAAAAGACGCTCTTCAAACACACGCAGTGAGAAAAAATCATTAGCAAGCACGAAAAAAGACATCACGGGTTCTAGTCACGAAATCCTAATGGAAAAGGAGATAAATGAGAATTTGCTGTAGATGTCGAGGTCGGAAGGGATGATATGTCAAAAAAGAAGAAATGATACAAAACTTCCAACTTCATACATCCTACTAAGAACTTGCTTGTGCCCTCATGTGTCCAATATTACCGGACTATATGACAATGCGGCACTGTGACATTAAAGTAGTAGTAGAACAGAAAACAAGTTTCGTATGTTTTAAGGTCATTGTTGAATAATATGCAGTGTGGAATCTGGGGACACGCATGTTATACACGTATTTATCTACACACTTGTACATGCCTTTCACTTTAAACAGTTTCGACATTACCGGTGATTAGGTCATCTTTAATCTTGTCACATTTTAACTCGCACGAAACAGTTTCACCTGCTTTTCCTTTTAGAAGGAACTAGAAAACCTTTAAAAAACGGTAACCATCCAACAAGGTAAATGGACATCCTGTAGGGTGATGATGGCACATTGTAAAGGTGAGGGTTCATTATATTCTAGGCTAGCACAGGATGTAGCTGTAAGGGAAACATAAATTTAAGAATGAAATCAGATTTGTAACAGTGTCATCCTCATTTTCACTTCATCACCAAGTGAGCAGCCCATGCCTCCCCGACTCAGTCCAGGATGAAGAAAATACAAGAAGGATGCCGGGTAGGAGTGTGAATTTGTGTGCATATTCCGTTAACAAAGTGAATGGCTGTAATGAATCACCTTTTTCACATAAGATGAAAGATCATATATGTTCTATAGTCGTAACTTACGACTTGTAAGGCGATTAAAACTCTTATTCATTCATTTCTTATTCTCGCCATGAGAAGCACAAAACTCATACGACATACATTACTTGCATTAACTCCGTGCATATGTGGTGGTGGTACAGTTGAGTCGACTGGAATGGTAATTCTAAAGTTGCAATAGACGATGAAGACTTTCATTTTACTAACAACTCGCTTCTTTTTACCCATATCTGTTGACCTCCGTTCTTCTCTTGTCATCTACTACTACTACTACATTTTTTAGGTTTCCTCACTTTTTTTTTCAAATTCCTTCAAGATGAAAAGAAGATTAGATACTAGAGTAGAGTCAAATGTACGCCAAATATGCTGCTACCTGTATAGTGTATGTGGAAAAATTGTCTTTATTCATTTGATGATGACATACATATACACATGGAGCATAAAAGGAATTTGGAAGCTCCTTGAACATCTTGAAGCTCTATTACCTTCGTTAAAACTTCTGCAAAGCCCCTACGGACAAAGTAGTGTAAGGACCTGGCAAAAGTATTATAATGAGCTGAACTATATTTATCCCTTTTTTCTTTCTGTTACTACTTTTCTTGTAGCTTCATCTGGAATTTTTGGGTTTAAGATACTATATCTTTTTGCCCTTTGTTGCTGCTTTTAAGAAATAGATGTGCATTCCTTGCTTACTTGGATATTAAGCAAGCGCAATTCTTAAAAAGTAGATTACTTTTTCACGAATATCTACTCATACATTCATATAGAGATCTCAAGATAAGGAAGGTAAAAAAGGCGATGTAGTGACTGAGAAACAACGGTCGAGTGAAAAATGCACCAAGTGTATCAAAATAACGAACGAGTTGCCTTCACTTTCTCCTAGTTTTACCCTTTCGATGTTTCGTAAAAGTAGAAAAAGTTAAAAAGAAAAGTTTTTTTTTTCAGAAGTAGAAGACGGAATAAATTAATTAGTAGGGAAGGCATGCAGAGTTGCACATTGCACTACTAACCTAGCTGTTCCTTCAAAAACTTAAATGCAATGATACTTTTGTGATTAAAGCGAACTTTATAATTTATATGGACTTTTGTAAATTAGTGCTTTAGTACGGTAACAATAATGGAAGATAATTTCAGATTAGGAGCAAATCTTATGGACTTTTTTTTGCACTTTTTGCGATGTTAGATGCAACACGTGTTTTTGCCAAACCAAGAACAGCAAATCTACAAATGACATTATTACCTTCAGTTTCGAGGGCTAAAGCAGAAACTAAAAACAAACTAAGAAAACGGAATAATAAATGTTACTACAAGTAATGATTGCTTGTTTAACGAGTCGTGCCAAATTCAACGAAATACATGTTGGTCAAAAAATTATGTAGACTTTTTGTAGTTCTTTTTTTTGCTTCCTGCTAAGTCATTATTTACGGAAGTTTATTTTTAACGAATAGCGTGATTACTATTTTTCTGCATGAATGTTAGTCGGATGAAAAAAGCCAAATTATTCACACAAATTATAAAGTCTACAAATTGGACAATGCTTGTTGTGGTGAACGGAATCGGTGGAGGCGTATTTAGGAAAAACTATATAGGTATACATTGTAACAAAAAGAACTTTTTACGATTCGGGATAGTTTTCCAGAAAGAAATACTGGTTTGTTTCAACCAGCGATTATGTATATTTTGAACTTGGGTTGGACAAACTGATTTATAGGAATATGTGTTTATCGTGATTTAAAAAATGTACAAAACCAAAAGAGGAAAAGGCACGAAACAGCGGTGGAAACACAAATCACTAACCAAAACCACAAAAGACTAATCCCTGTACGTGATTTCAAACGTTCAAAACTTTCAAATTGACGAGATCGTGCTTCATCTCTGGATTTCTCAAAATTGGGACTGAGTGAAATATCCATATTTTAAAAAAAATTGACAAATGACGAATAGCATTTAGGAAGTTCTTGATACGTAGTAAGGCAAACAAATAGATATAACAAAACTTAATATAAAAGCGTTTTTGAAGGGTTTAGGATGATTCTCGTATAATCTTATTATTTAAAAAAGCTACCGTAACATTTGCATCGGACACCAAGGCATTAATGAAAGTACATATATAGAACATAACATTTTGTGTTTACGAATCTCATCGGTCATCAGCCTTGGCATAATGCAGCATCATCTTCCGTTTGAAATATACTTATGATGATGACTAGCTTGGAGAGGAAGATATGATTTCATAGAAAGTTAAATTATGTGCTCAGTAATATTCCATTTCTATCCATGTCAGTCTACAACATCGTGTACATAGCAAGGAAGTAAGCTAAAGATCAAGTGTAAAATAGATTGCCAATGACTGATTATGAGTTAGTTAAAACAGAAATGCCAAGAAGTAAAGTGGATATTTTTTAAAGAAACTTTTCAATGCTCTCCGACGGATTCCTAGGGATAAAATCGAATGTAGATGTAACCAACTAAGGTTTCCCAAGAGTTGATTTTTGTTGGAATAATTCAATTGGGTCTTCCAAAATGAAATTATGATTTGATGAAACCCTTAGTCAATATTTATTCAGTTCTCCATTTAAAAATCTTTTGGAATGAATAACCGTACTATTTTTAATAATCTACTCTATTCCTGAAAACAAAATACGGCATGAACTTTCCATTATCACAATTAGTTTTTTGAAACTAAAATAAAATAAAAGATGGAGATCATCCTCTTGAATGCTGACATAGCAAATCCCAAAAAACGTGTAGTGTTTCATGAGAAATTCTCAAGATTTCACTTAGCTTTCCTTTCTGACTGTGGGCTTCATTTAGTAAATTGAATGCGCGTGTTCAACACGGTACGCGGTAGACGCACAAATGCAATTGTATTCATGAATGTTGAATGTGCTTTTGCATCTCATCAACATCACAAAACGGAGAGAGAATCGGAAGCGAAGCCCAACTCTAGATGAGTTTCTCCCGTCGGAAATGTCCAAAAGTGGTTTTCAATAAAAGCTTTTATGAGCAGCATGTGAAGCCTATATTTCATAAATATCTTATTTCCCCATGTCATTTGAAAGAGAAAAAAAATTATGTATGAGATCGTATCACACGAAGACGGATCAGAGAAAAGAGCTCGAGGAACTGTGTTGACTTACAATAATGCACATTGTACTTTCGTGACAGCCGCTTTGCATATCTCTCGGCAGAAGAATTGAGTTGTTATGCAAAAGAAAAGGAGATCTACATCCATTTCATTCATCTCATATTTGATACGACAGAAGAGAGGTGCAAAATAAAATATAAAAAGACAGAAATCATATCGCCACATATTATAAACTCTGCGTCATGAATGCATCCATAAAATCATCTCGTTTGACTCACAATCATTCTATACTCTCACCTACTGCTTTCTCCTTTCACATTTTTCCATAAATATTTCCTCCTCAGTTTCCTTTTCCGCCTTTTTTTATCTCACTTTCTTTGTTGACTTCTTGTATGGATGGTAGTGGTGGAAATGGCGTCTTGCGTCTTATCAAATTGCTTTTTTCTTCTGCCGCTGCACATCACACCACCGGGGAAACTATCTTTGCATGAAAATGTGATTGTTAATGTGATGGCGGAGAGAAAGGTTTGTATACAACAAAGTAAAGATCCTAGAAACAAGGAAGTGAAAGAGGAAAAAATCATGAATACTGAAAGTACACAGATCTCAGAAAAAAATATGCATGAGTGGGCGTTACAAGTATTGAAATCACCATACAAAGTGCGTTCGTTCGGGAGGAATCAAAATTCATGCTCTTTTTTTGGTTTAATGCCTCCTTTCTTATTTCGGTTTTGGTTGAATACCAAACATATGTAAACAAGGGGAGAAAACATTCATTCTTCGAAACAAATGATTAGACAGGGATAACCCAACTGTAAATCTTGCCGACTTACATATAAACATGAAATGAGTGTTTTAAGGAATAAGACGGCAATAAAAATATGGAATTGTTTACAAACATCCAAAAACGGAAATCAAACATTAGGCAGAAGAATCAGGGATTTATACGTGATACAGGATATCTTTAATATCCTGTGATTAAATGAAGAAAAAAATCTTTACAAAAGTTTTGTGTACATTTGTACACTTGTTTACACCCGAGGATTTTTGCCAGGTATTCATCAAAAAGTTTAATTTTGAACTCTTTCACAGTTGCTGAATGAATCCAAGCTTTTAGCTATATAATATACTTATTTAGTTTAGTACGCATGTCAATCGTTTTATTACAAAGATAAAGCCAATAATAAATCCTACCAAAATGCGTTGTTGCAATTGCAACCGTCAACTATAAATGGGCGGAGTAAATGCATTTGGCACGTGTAATATTCAGGTTTTGAACTTTCGCAATGAAATGTCATTCCCAGACTTTGGTAGTAATAGTAGACTATTGGCAATTGAAATAAATCCACTTCTAGAAAATCGAAAAATTGATAAAGCTTTTACAACGGAATGTTTCCCAATTACGGCTAAGACACGGTATATAGGTTGAACCTTGGTTTTCGGTAGCAATCGACGGATAGAGAGAAACCAGAGCCATTCATTTTCTCCTTGATCCTTACGCTACAAAGATTTTGGAACTGCAAATGACATTCGATGGTGGTTTTCTTAGCTCCAAGTGTTCCTCCTAAGATTCCATTACCCACATATGCTTAACTCAATCTTATATACAAAAAGTACTAAAATTGGAGAAAGCATATTAGAATGAAGTTTTTGGTACAGCGGGTACAAAAAGACTAAGGCGCAAGCAATGTTCCGTTCATTCGGCAGGTAGGCACACACAAGAAGACACTCAACTCAACATTATATGAACAAGAGCGCTTTTCATTTCCTTTCATCCAGTTTCCTCCTCGAGGTAAAAAGAAGTCCTTCGATCCTAGCAATAGCCAAGCTGCAAACGTAAGATTTGCTTGGAGTCAAGTCACTATTTTATCAATTCCCATCCCTTCTGCCAAACAACCATTCAAGTGGAAATTTTCGTAGAGTATGACAAGGAAATGACATAGTTAGCTGGGAGCATGTACAGAGGAACAAAGTTAAGTGCCTTGGGCCAAAGGAGAAAGAAGGAATTAAAATTAAATCATGGGAATGAAAACAACAGAAGAGAGTCGCATGTTTGACATCATGGCCGTCTTGTACTGGACAGCTATTGCTTTGCTGACAGTACTTTCAACGAGTCAAACTTAATCGTGTTTATTATCTTATTAATTTCCTTCGTTCACATTGTCAACATTTTGAACAGTAATTGCCTCTTATTGTCTCCATTTATTTGGAGACCTGAATTTATAAGACGTCTTCAAAACATCAGGCTTCCGTTTCTCCTGAAATAATGAAATGAAATTATCAGTCCTTCTCCTGCTGGTTGACACTAAACAACTCAATCACAGACATGATGTTATATAGTATAGTCCATTCGAATTTCAATTACTGTCGCTGATTAGCTGGAAGCAAATGAAAGAAGTTGTAACCACTATATATTTTCCTATTGTTCGAGTGACTTCAAGCTTGATACGTAAAGTAATTAAAATCATGGAATGAGAAACTTCTATCTTCAATTAAACCCAATTCCATTCATAATTCGGAAGAGAACTGTAAGTAAACGAATGATGGAAGTCGAACTGCTCAAGGGGATTTCAACTTTACTTTGTTTGCTTTATTGTTAGTCGACAGTCAATTGTTTTTTATCAAAATTGTCCATTCCGAACTAGCTTAAAGGGAAAAGTATAATGACTTTAATGACATTAACGACTACAATGCTTTGAAGTCTCCTGTCAAAAACGGGTTGTGAGTTGTGATATAGGAGACAAAGCTCGACAAAGTTGAATATTTAACTCAAAAGGGTGAGAGGATGGTTAACAATTATTAATTTTCTAGGGTTGAATTATATCAAGTTGGTCAAGCGGAAACCGAGCTTTAACAATGCAACAAAGCAATATATAATGATTTAAAATTTACAAAGCTTTAAAAGCACAATATTGCGTAAAAACTGTGCTTTGTAAGGCTGATAGCATACATGAAGCCGTTATTTCTATATATGATTTCGTGTATCACGCAAATAAAATTTGAAAGGATGTGTTGGCTGCAAGTGGCAATACAGTGAGAACGTTGGGAAATTTTAGTGAGCAGAAAAACTTGATTCATCAATTTGACATTCTTTATAGCTGAACAACTTGCCCCACGTTCATCTGCACTATATTTACAAAGATACTCTGGAGTCTTGGACTGATATGCGCAACCACTTAAGACATTTGACTTTAATAAACAAAACAAGTAAATAAAACACATACACGCTTGCGTACACTAGGTATTCCTAGTGATATGACACTTACTTTATGCACTGTTATATAATCCATCAGAGAAACATCGTCAGCGATCGTCCGATTAACAGGAGAAACGATTCCCTTTCTCTGTATTATGATGGTAAGGAATAATATTTGTGACCCTTCAACCATCATTTGAGGGAAGACTGTTTCTCATGTGAATTCAAAGTTTCAAAGCTCAAAAAGTTCTTTAATTAGACAAACTAAAAATGAGTTTTTGCTGCCCATGCTCTCGACGTTCGAGGGCTCTTCTTGTTGGGATTCTTGATTTGGTGAGCTCTCACTTGTATACTATGTATTGTACTTAAGTTTATGCTCATGTGCAACCCTAATTCATGATTGATTTGAATATGTATCTATCTATTGCACCTTGTAGATTGTTGGATCCGGTGGCTTGTCCGCTGTTTGTTTCCTTTTGTACATCATAACTAATGAAATGTCGAAACTGCAAGAGGACTCACCAATCGAATACAACGAGCGAATGCATATTTTAACAGGATGTAATAATTTAAAACATTTCAAAAACCTTAGTTGTAAATTGTAGTTGAATAATCAATACTGAATTTTGTAATTTTACAGTGTACTGGAGTGTCATGCTCTCATATGTATTCCCAGCAACAGTAACTTTAATTATCGGCATTTTTACTGTTTTTGCAGTTGCTCAGGTATGTATTATGGTTGTAAATTGAACAACAACATGTAACGTTTAAAATTCATGAAACTTTCAATGCTAACCAATTTTTATTCATTTGTAGAACAATGACTGTTGTGCAATAGCATCCATACTCTTGACAATAATTCTAGTGTTCGCATGCGCTGGAATTCTATTGATACTCTACTTGATTAGGATTGAACTACCGTTTCTCATACCACTCAGCGTAGTAACGATACTTCATGTAATTTTTACTTTCGTTTTGTTAAGTTTCCGAGCGAATGATTTGAAAGCACAACGAACCGTTTAGACTCTCTAGACATTCGCTCAAACTGGTATTTTATACACCACTGTGTGATACGATAGCTATAAAATAACCTAAAACTATTTATATCTGTGAGACATTTTTAAACTATTGAATGAACTGTGCAATCTGAATGTGATAGATTTCGTAGGGTACTGATTTCTTGTATACGAGTGATGGCAAGTAAACGTTCAAATTTTAAGCAAGAATACAACCAAGTTAAACAAAGTATGAAAGTATGAATAAATTTCAATCAAAGAAGTTTTTAAAAAATCCATAATGTCAAAAGCAGAGGTATAGTAGACTAGCCATCCATATCCATCTTATTCAATGCATGTATGACCAAGCTAAGTATTGGGTAGCTTAGTTTAATCCTATACTGTTGACTGTCCCTGTCCTCAATTAAGAACGAAAAATGTATTTGCACATGTACAGAAGAAATTCACCTGAATAAGCAGCTATTTGAAGGATATGCATGAAATCATATAAACGCAACAACTCGGAATGGCTTGGTTTTCAATTCACTGATTTCTGCAAAAACAATGGCTGCTGTTAAATCAACATGCTGCAAGATATACTTCATAAACCCTCTTATATACACAAAACTGGGTATATCAATTCATGTAGCATTAAAATTACATGATGATACTGATGATGATGATGAATGATGACACGTAAGTTGTAGCTGTAAAATGAAGTAAGTTTGTGAGAAAGTAAATGGAAAAAATCTATAACTTGCTTGTGTTATGTATATTCCTTACTTTAATGCATATATGTGTATAGTTCCTGTTCTCAGCAGCGGTATCGGTATCTAAAGAGTACGTAAAAGAATGGTTGCCTAAAAAGGTAAGAATTTTGTGCATTGCTCATTCTCAATTCCCATAGTGTGCTGTCCTATTGGGTACTACTTTCAAAGGAGAGATAGAGATTCCATAAAAGACCTTGAGTTTTTTGGATAACTCTTACGTTTATCTAGAATTTATACAAAAACTAAATTAACATAAGGAACTTTAGATCAAAAATGACCAAAGTCCTTGTGGACCTTTTCCAATACGCAATATAATCAAAGTGACAACTACTATAATAATGTCAAATTAGCTTTCAAGAAAGCACAAAATATTCGAAACATCTAATTTAAAATGGAAGAAGGAACTGAATTCTCCACTTCCGGACATGATGAGTATCAAAGAAAGAACCTGTGTGGGTGCAGCAACCCCAGATTGGGGCTACTGGCTGCAGGAGCTACCCAATTCGTAAGTTTGATGTTGAATTGGCTAAATGCTGTAACATTTTCATTAAAATTAAGCCAAGAGTGCATTATTTAATTCAATAACATTTGTTAGGCACTCGGATCAGTTGGCTTGGGATTGATACTATTAGGTCCACAAAATCGTCACCTTGTTCTATACCCATTGGAGGAAAAGCATCCCATGAAAATTTATTCAGAAGAATGGGAAGACACAATTCAACTACTAATAGGTAGATTTTTAGACTCCGTATGTCTGCTTGACTGACATATCGGGATTTGCCTAGATGGATGAGATGGATTTGTCAATTGAATATGAAACTATAAACTGCAATAATAATTTCGTTTTATGTTTCAGAGTTTTGGTTTCCGTCCTTAGCCTACTGGATTCTAGGTGCAGTTTTACTCACCGCAGCATTCATGGTAAAATTAATAATCAATAATTTATTTATGATATATCAACCCATTGTTGTACTTCAATTAAACCTCTAAATCTTTAAATCCACTTCAACAGCAACGAATGTCCCTACTGATCTTCTGGGTCGTGATCAGTACATTATTACTTGCTGGAAGCATTGCAGGAATTCTTGGACTTCTCGTCGCTGGTGCTAGTTTTATTGGATTGTTGCCTTTAATCATTGCTACAATGTTGCAAATGTACTTCTACTACGTCATCTCTGACATGACCTACTTCCACTGGCGAACAACAACGGATAAGCCAGATGATAAAGAAATACTTGTGGATTCCACAGTTTAAAATGTGATGTGATTTTTAGATGTAGTCGGTGCTTCACTTTAATTCCTGTTTAGTGTACACAACATAAATACACACAAGCGCATTTCAATATTTCAAAGAGAACATACATGATTGTTAGCCTTTAAAGCTACTAAAACACACAAGTGGCATCTTCTTTCTTGGGCATTCCAATTTTTAAGTAATTTACATGCAGAACTGTAAAACTCTATTTGCCATACTGACACTCACACCTACCTTAGACGACAATACAGAACGTTCCATGACGTAAAAACAGTATTTTAAAGTTTAGGTGTTCGTAGGCAAAACAAACAATAGAAATAACATGCTGCTACAACTATTACAATTTATTCAAGTACAATTAGTTTACCTAATACTAGAGCTGCAAGGAAATCCATTGTCAGAATGACTAACTTCAAACTTGTTTAATTCAGATCTGTTGCAGCTAACCCAAGTCAATATATATCAATTCTTGCCGTCCATTTAATGCCCATTTAAACAACAATAATTATTCATATACATATATATATGTGATCGCAGAACGCACAGGTACTTTCCACTGCAGTTTGGAACAAAAATGTTGCAATTTGCAGAAGTTTAAAAATGAAAATTGCACTTGAATTGTGATTAAACATTCTATTAATTGTGATTTAATTGTGATAATTTCGAAAATGTTATCCTGTTTACAAGCTAATAAACACAAGCAATGCTTGCCTATTGTTTAATTGTTAACAATGTTGGGTTATTGACAGACGATTTTAAACCTTTTTTCTGTACATGTTGGTTTAAGCCTGTGGGATTTCAACTGAGTGAGTAATAACTTCTGTTAGAAACTACGAATGAGAACAAGAACTGCAGAAAATAAGTTAAATATCCTCCTGAACTGTAAGATTCCAAAGATGCTGGTTTTGGACTTGGACAGCCTGTACTCTAGGATCGGCTAGTACAACTATTGAAAAAATACTGCCAGTGGCTGTTCTGTTAATAATTGTCAAGCGCTTCTAAGACTCTCTCCACCAAAGATAAATTCCCAGCTCACTAATAGCTGCATGAAAGAAAATTTTTCCTCATGTAGAAAGGAAAAAAAGCTGACCACTTGTTGTTTTCTGATGAATCTATAATGAAAAACGACTCTTCCCGTATGAAATAGTGAACCAACAATTGAAGTTTCTCTAGGTCGTCCATCAAGGCAAATAATTTAGGGACTAATACAGTCCCTTTATCGGTTACCTTTAATATTTCTCAAAATATTAAGGGTAAGTAACGTCTCCATGAACCTGGCCCATCATAAAATGATTGACAAAAGCAACTCTTCGATGAAGCAGCTCAGCCAAATCTGTGTGGGGCTGACCTTCTTCCAACAAGAATGAACGCTCTAATAGGTATTCACTTTGGAAAATATTCCTCGAGGACCATTAAAAAATAGGTAGAGTGTTCCAATAAAGTTGTTGAAATGTTTTCAATCATGCTTGAGTAAATTGAGCCGCTGCAGTGCAAAAAATTTTGTGACAGTTTTGGTCTTTATATATATTTTATGAAGAATTAAATTTGATGAATTACATGCCATGTTCGCAGTATCCATTTCGTTTGCGTGATAGCCAAATATACAAAATCAGAGTAAACCTAAACCTAGTATGAGATATTTCAGTAGTGTTGTCATCACTTTGGTCAACTGTAGCTGCAAATGTCCAAAATTCTGACCTAATAACAAACCGAACCAATAAATATGGTGGTCATCTGCATCTTATGTCTTAGATTTGTGCTAACTAAATCCATAAAAAACACAATGCCTATTGACGCGATCAACAGAAAATCCAGTAAATGAATTCATAGACTTCAAAAGGTTCGCTCATGTGGGATGCAAATTCACTAAAATTGTTGGATACAGCTAGGTCATCAACGAAACGTCGACAAATTTTCATGGCCAATTAATTTAAGGATAACAATGTGCGTTTTTCTTTTCTCTCAAGTTAAAAACTGACAGTTCGCTTGCATTGCTTGTTTTCAGTGGAAACAAAAGCCCAAATAGTAAAACAATAAGGAATTCGTTGAACTTGAGTTTAGCCATTGCTTTGCGTAAATCATTGCATAGTTATCGCATTTACGACTTGTTTAGGATTATAATACTATACTCTTATAGAGCAGGAAGTTATAGGGTAAACAGCGAAACGGTCATGTTCGTTATCAGGTTATCAATTACACCAAGTTTAGATGGATGAATATGATATTTTTTAGAGCTTTCGGTTCTTAATTTAATTATTTTTAACCGGTGAACAAATGTTTGACAATCACCACAAACTATTTGACACGTGTAGTACCCATTAGGAAAAAATGAGCCTGTCATACTGTCATACAAAAATACAAACATTTTTTCAGCAGCTTGCATAAACCGGTGCATTTACAACAAAGTTATGAATATCTTTTTCAAGCAAACTTTGCGTGTGGTCTCTGAACATTGAGCTCAGCTGCTGGAGCGGGCATGTCTTTAAGGTATGTACACAATGAATTGGCTCAAATAGGCTGGGTTCGGGATTGGGAATCTTCGGTATTTTTGCGATACGGAAAAAGGAGTTTAGCGTATTGATCTGTTCTTGACTTGATGGAATTAGGCTTTTAGCTGTGTTAGTTAAAAACACTTTGGTTTGATGGATTATCTATTTATATTTATCATTACAGGGATTGTGCTATAGAAAGGTACTTCCAAGAGATTTGTCATTTGAACCCCTTTCTCTCGGCCAACAATAACTTTAACAGTATAATCAAGATATTTTAACAAAAATTGAAGACCATAGTTTATCAATTGGTTGGGTAGTTCTGTCATCAACTGTCAACTGAATTAGTGATTGTTTTGTGTTTGGTTCGCCACTTAGTTGACCTCAAAACACCTTATCGTTCCAGTTCCAGCTGACGGTTAGCTCAGCTTTAATTCTGGCATTGGTGCCATCAACAATAGTAATGAAGTAACGACGACCTTTGCTTGGGTTCAGTTTACATATGTCATGTCTCAGCTAATCCCCTTTTAATTGAGAAATTACGGGCATATCTTTGGTGTTTGGACGTTTTGGAGGGAGGAGGAGCAGACAAATGACAAGGAGTTGAGTGACAAAGGTCACAATTTAAACGTGTTTCAAAATGAAGAGTTACTTAGAGTTTATTAAGGCTCTTATTCACATTGGGCCTATTTCTACTATGGGTAAATATTTACTTTTATTTCATATCAATGATTATATGCTGCAACCGATGAAAGAGTTGCAGTTGTCTGTCGTTGAGTTCACAAAGCGAATTTTTATTTTTGTGTGTCTGCTTTTCATTTCAGTGCTCATTAAGACAATTACCCTATCGGTAAGTGGTAACTTTCCCGACTTTTAAAAACTAGTCTAACAAAAATGGCTGTGATTAAATGGTGAAGACGTGGGATTTTAATTTTTAAAATTTAATTTCAGGTAATTTATTGCTCCCTAATGTGGTGGCCACCAAATGAAAGTGTATGTGGGTTGTTGTCCCTTACTTCCTTTTTGGTGGCGAGTGGACTAGTCATGTTTAACTTCTTTTCTGCTATTTCACACGGACCTGGCTACTTACCTTTGGGCTGGGAACCGGTAAATGCTGTATTATTTGTTTGTTTGTGAATATGATGTATGCATTGCGGACAGCGTGTAATAGTATAGTGATTTTGATTTTAAATTCAGAAAGACGAAAGTGCAAAGTCAAAGCTGCAATACTGTGTCGTCTGCAAAGGATATAAAGCTCCAAGAGCTCACCATTGTCGAAAATGTAAGATTCCTCCAGCATACAAGTGTGTGAGAGTTTGGGTTTTAAAATATTAACAAACTGTTTACTAATTTAGGCGGACGATGCGTTATGAAGTTGGATCATCATTGTCCGTGGATAAATTCATGCGTTGGTCATGAAAATCATTCTCATTTTGTTTTCTTTCTGATATCTGCTATTATGGGTTGCTCTCAGGCAACTGTAATTTTAGCTTGTTCACTTTATCGAGCTGTGTACCGGGTAAGATTTAAAATTGATTCTTCTGGAGTACAATAATATTTCATTCGTTGTATTTATATAACACATTGACTTTATTGATTGACAGGGGTACTACATGTTTCACGGATTTGATGGTATCCCAGTTGTTTATTTAGGACTATATGGGTTTATATGGTGTTTGTTCAGTTGTGGCTGTGCCGTAGGCGTTGTTCTTGGAGTTGGATTTTTATTATACTATCAGGTATATGTACAACATTATCATCTAGATTTGACATTGGAAATTTATTGGTTTCCTCATAGTAGTAATAATGATGAATAATTGCAAATCATAGATGAAGGTTATACTAAGAAATGAGACGACAATCGAGGAATGGATTCTTGAAAAAGCTAATCTCCGACGTAGACACAATCCGCAACTTGGAGGGTTTAGAAACCCGTATGACTTGGGATGGAAAAACAATTTCAATTTAGTTATGAACCTTGCGTGTCTTCCGATTGGTGATGGCGTTAATTGGCCTGTAGCGGCAGGGTGCGATCAGTATAGCCTTACCGTAAGTAGTAGCCAATTTGGTCATGGATAAAATGAAATGTGTTTGATTGAAAACCAAATATGCCTCACTATTGACCATGCAGGTGGAGCAGTTGGCTCAGAAGAGTGATAAGCGAAGGAGAATGAGGGAATATGAAATTATTGAAAAATTCAGCGGATCATGGTTTCCGGTCTCCAAAGGGTTTGGAACATTTTATCATCCTCCGTGTTCGGATGAATCAAGAATTGCTTTGCAAAAAGGTGACCGTGTTTTGGTAACACGCTGGAAAAAGTAAGCAATGAACTCTGTAATATTTTCTGTAGAATTCTGATAGAAAGTACAGCGTTGATACTTCTATAAATACTATATACTATAAATGACTCATTTTTGTACTAGATACTGGCTATATGGTGAAAAGTTTGAGGGAGGTACATTGATGAGTCCCAACGAAATCCCAAAGGAAGAACGACCGAAAGGATGGTTTCCTCGAAGATGTGCACTTGAAGTCGCAAATGCAGCATGCAATGACAATGTTGAGTCTGATTATGAGGAGAATATCCCAGACGTTCCAGAATGCACAGTAAATGCGTTTTCTGATTCCAAGAAAGATCAATGATGACTAAATTACTAGTTATATATGCACAATACTACATACATGCTAGTTTAAAATTACACTTAATCAATTATTCTGAAACGCACTGTTAGCATTCCACCTTGTTCAGGATTTGTAATATCGTTCCAGTAGTACATGTTGGTATAAATTTACTACAAATAATACGAGTGATAAATATATCTCTATCTCTGGTTAAGCATCAGTCAAGCTTTGGTGTCAGCCATTGTCGGATTACTAATTCCTTCCATTTTTCTTCTTATGTATAGAAATATTCGTACAACTAACGATACATACTTCCGTTAATGGATAAAAGTGGTGCTTCAGTGATAGTTGATGTTTACGTAGTATATATTATGTTATTGTATATTAATTTTTGTTACTTCCAATCCCGTTCTAGTCATATATGAGTAAGACCGTTGATTAATATTATTTGTGAAAGGCAATTGACGTTCCTACTTTAGACCAGTAGATTTACATTAAAATGCTATTATTATCGAATACTGCTAAGGAAAACTAGTTTAATTAGCACCTGAGAGCCAATAGTAAGCGTAAACCTATAACCTTGTCATTTTATGGCATTTTTTCCAAATTTGTTACCCAAAGACAATTAGTATTTACCAATTTCGATGCAACCATAAACGTATTTAACTTGTTTACCCTTCACCCAAGTGGTTAAGTTCAGTCGTTACGGACTGCGTTGTGTTTGAAGTAGCCTTTGTATAATACAGAGACTGTATAAGATGTCAAGTCTTTGATTGACAGTGAACTTGAATTTACACGCAATAATATGAATAGATTTAAAAAAATAGTTCATTTCCACCTGTTCATTCTTTGGCAATACATAATGCATGTGAGGGATACATAGACATTTATTGCTTGTTGAAATGTGTTAAATCTAAGTTTATAATAAACGCACATTTATTGCGCAAAGAATTATGTTTATTAGTATCCATCATGTATTACTGCTACTACTACAGCTCCATCCTTTACCTAAAGTACCTGCGATAGCGCTTCATTATGATGCGCTGCATGCAGTTATAAAACAGTTCCCCACAGACTTTCATGATGTGACATTGAAATAGTTTACTTTCCTAAATTCGGTCTCTCGTTTGTTTTGTAAATTTCCTGAAGCAACAATACATGAATCGCAGCGACTAGCGCAGCTATACGCAAATGGTGAGTGGTAAGTTGGTAAGACCAACTTGGTATGGCTAGAGCACTTGTGCCTCAATGAAATACATATAGCATATTAGTACATAACTTTTAGGCTCAAAGCTTTTATTTCGTTTTTACTTGATGTGCGGTACATAAAACTGATCATAGTTTACGCGTGTTACTACATTCAACCTTTTTAATGGCACTCGTGGATCATTGTGTTTCATTTGTTATTCCTCATTATTGTGCGGTTGCATCCGTCATAAACTTGCTCCAAAGCGATGAAATGACGTGTTTAACATCTATCATTGTTCTCCATGCTCGTGGCTACAGCGGAGTAGAATAATTTTAATGAGTTGAATTTATATCTCCAACAACAGCAAAAGCAAATGAATCATGCCTGCCGTAGACATAAAAATCTGATTTCATGCAACTCACGGCCATGGAGAAAAATTACAGCAGCATCCACTCCATTGAGTATTCTATGTGAACTTTTGGAAATTAACATTAAACCAAGCTATGATATGTTCATACTCTAGTTGAGTCTTATTAAAACACTATTTGTGCAGTTAGGATTATGAGAAGTTCACTCATGATTGTGCAAACGATAATAATTTATATGGAATAGAATGAAAAAAGAATGGGATGCTTGTTTGGGCTTCTATTGGGAACAGTTCTCGCTTGTTCTCATGATTGACAAGACAGAGACTCTCAAATGACGTCTCACATACTATTTTGTTAACGAAACTGATCCAGTTTCAAGTTTCCAACAATACTTTGAATCTCATTTTGATTGCTGGTCAAATTTTGTTGGTTGTTGTTTTCTAAGAAGCGATATATTTGTGTTTTAAATTATGTCGTTTTCGGAATACAGTGGGAGCAAGACTAAAGTTTCGCATGCGGTCGGAAGATTACTAAGAAATGCACAAGGAAACCTGCCGAAACTCCAAGGTGCTCAAGGTATTGCGTGCGTTGGTGAATAATATTATAAAAATTTCGACAAAGTGTTTTATATGCGAATACTATTTAATACGTTCCTGGTTGTATACAGTTACCACCTTGTTGAAATCAGTATCTCCGACTACTGGTTGCAAGAACGGATCGGAACGACTAAATAAACCGTGTTCCCAAACCACCCCAACTTCTAGTAAATTTGGATTTCAAAAGCTGAGGCTACCAGGCTTAGACAAAAAGAACAATAATCATCATGCAGAACTTTTGGACAACCAGGATGCTGGAGAAGATCAGGAATCTGGAGACGAAATGGAGTCATCCACGAGACAAACTCATGCTGCCCTAATTGGCTCTTCTGCAACACAAAAGCCAGCAAAACGATGGCCTTTTCATTTTTCCAGTAATTAACTTATTTTCATTTGTAACTTTTATTATAATATCTCTGATTTCAAACGAATTTTACTTTAAAATCAGTTTATTTAAATTCTCTCGTAACTTTATGACTGAACTGAACATTATTAGTTTATAAGCAATTATTTTTAAAAAAAAGTATGTATTTTACGATAATTGGACTTCATACAGCGTTGCAGATGGAAGTTACGTAATGAGTATAAAGCGAAAATACTTACTTAGTACGTTAGTGCATCCCCTATTAGCGCTGTTAAGCCAGTAATAAAGATTATAAAAGCTAACCAAGCTCCCATAGGATTTGTAGGCTCTCTGCCAAGAACACATTCTCCGTTTTCACCAGGAAAATAGCCAGCCTCACAAACACACTTGTTTCTACTTGTTTCCGGAATCGGCAATCCCCTATTATCGTCGATAAAACAGAAAGCATGTTCCACACAGGCTTGAACCTCTGGAATTGGTCTCAAGTCCACAACGTCTATACACATAATATACAACACACGCGCGTATGAAATTGTTGTAGGGATAAAAAAAAGCTAAAAATGGGATGGAATACCAAATATCCCTATATAAGAACATAATGGGCCATGTTTTTCAATTTCTCTTTTGGAGCAATTTACCAATGCCTTCCCGAGTGCCATCACCGTCCTCATCAAAGTCAAAGTCATTCCACACCAGCCTTTTATCATGTCCTCTAGGGTTTACTTTGCATATTTGGCCCAATTTCAACACACATATATTTCGATTAGGGTCATAATAGCCTGCACTCTCATTGATAAAAGTTTCGGGCTTCCTATAGTCTGGACATAAGCATTTCATTATCGGGGTAGATTGTTCCGCAAATGGACGGTTCGGCTCAAATCCCACTTTTCTACACTCCAAATGCCGGGAAGCGTCACAAGAGAAGGACTCAAGGTACTTAATTTTGAGATCGTACTCCATGCATGACGCATCATACAGTTTTCGGATAAGATCTTTCTTGAAAGCATCCCCAAGGCAGGACTCTTCGTGTTTTCTAGCACCATTGTATTTAAAGACAAACCGTTCCTTTCCATCTGGAGATCCATCCGTGCTTTTATGAAGCGTTATACTAATTGGAAGCGGAGGTGGAGGTGGTGTTGACGTTGGTGTAGGTTCAATACACTCAACAAGATTTTTTACTTGTACTATCATCATTGTCAGAAAATTATATATATTATGTGCCAGAATAATGTGCCCGAGTAATAAGAACAAATAAAAGATTTTTCTCAAGAGAGAGAGAATCTCAACCTTTTAGATTCGACTTGGCGTTAAAGTTAAAATCGGGAGACTGTACTTCGGGTGGAGGAAATTTGAAAGCCGAGCTAAATAGACCTTTGGAGAGTAGTATGATAATCAATGCAAATGAAACAATGATTTTCCTCATTTTTGTATAGTCGCTTGAAAGCTCCTGTCTCTGAAAATGTATAGGCACACCAACTTCCAAGATGGATTGGCCACAAGTGACTACGATCATTGGGATCCAGAGAGAAAGTTTAGGCTTGTACACTGATTGTTATTCGCATCTTGAATGTATCTTTCTGTAAACATGAATTCCCATAAAGCATCGTTTCCATGAAAAGCCAAGTTTTTCCTTTCACTTTTGTTATGTCGTTGGTTGGAATCTTGGAGTAGTAGTAGCTCGTGCTCAGCTGCACACATATTTCTTTCCATCTAATCAATTAAGGAATCCACCTTTCCAAGACATAAAAACAGTCAGAAACACAAATAACTCAGAGGGTCTCTGTCGAATTAACAAGTTTAATTTCGTATCAGCTTTAAACGCAGTCACGCCAGCATAATATTTTCCCCCAATGGTTTCACAATGGAATCCCTCTTTATTTCTGCTTTCTTTCACAGAATTTCTAATGCCATTGCCATCCTGTTTGCTTGGCATTAGCATGAGTACAGACAGCCTCAAGTCTGCACGTACTATGTTTACCCTGCTTTTCCCTTGGTCTTTATTCATTTCATGTAGTAGTAGTAAACTGTAAACGACACAACCTAAAGAACTAGGCATTTTGCACGGCTCATTTCCGTGCTTTCTCAGAGATTTCTCATTTCCTCCGTTTCCACAAAGTTCATCAAATATATATCTATATATATACAAGTCAACATTGCACATTCAGAGTTATGTCAGTGGTATTGACGATAAGCGATGAAAGGAGGAAACCAGTCATGCAGTAAAAAAATTTTATGACAAGGATCTTTTCCCTATGACACAAGCATGGTAAAAAAAAACTACGCAAGATCTGTCTTGAACCTCACACTAATGCCTAAGCTAAAAAGCCATGCCATACCACACCAACCCAGTTGTGTGTCTGTCTGTGTGTGCAGCTCAAAGTAGTAAAACGTAATGTGTATTATTATAGTACCATGCATACTTACACTGTTACACTCAGTCAGTCAGTCAGCCTATATAGTGCAGCATATATAGCTTTTTAAGTTTGAGTTGTGTAAAAAAATCGGAAGCCTGAACAGTGCTTCAATTCATCAGACTATATTTTCTTTCTCCTTCCCAATCCTAAAAAAGCTATAACATTGTAGCTCTAAAAATTTATTGCAACCTTTTACTCATGAATAATATGTTTAACCACATATGGTTTGTTGAAAAGAGCATGCACTAACCGTAATAGTAGACCATAGTCAATTGTCATAATCGTGATGTAATGTTTGAATGTGTGGCACTCATTCATATGAACCAACATTCAGTTTCGGAGAGAAGCAACAGACAGCAAAATACAAATCTGGTAATAATAATACATTCTCCTGCTGGTGCAGCAGCACCCGCTAGTGATCATAATAAAATTACGATAGGTTTCTTTCCATCCGATTCATGTATCATGTTCATCTCTAAAGTACCAAAACACCACATGTCAAAATCATATAATAGTAATAGTAGTAGATAGTATAGCATCATCAATAGAATAGTTTTTGCTGAGGTGAACAGAAGGCAATATAGTAGTAGAAACATGGAGCATGTTTCATGCATGCATAGTAGCATTTAATAAATGTTGGGTTGAGCGGTTGAAATGGGGAAAAGATTAAGATAAAAAGCTTTGATGAGGACCATGCGTTTTATATCAACAAGGTAATTCACTTGATTGAATTTCGGCTTTTGCTGATGCCCTCGCGTAAGCCGAGGCTAAGACTCACTTTTGCCTCCGATCATGTTTGGGATTCAGAACCGACGTGCATTAGAGTGAGAGAAAGAGGGATATACATGTTCTCCTCCGGATATTAGTTAGGTAGGTTTTGGTTGGTAGGTAGCTCGTATGCATCAATGTTTTTCAATGTGCATCCAAACAGAAATCATTTGTGGAGGCTTCAGGAAATCGATTTACGTTAGCTTATACATTACTCTGTGGAAAGAAACCAGGAGAGAAACTTACATATTATATACAGCTTTTCACTGGATAAGACGAAGCACTTAACTTTTGATGTTCCTTGTGGAGGAAGATGGGATAGATTGAAAATTGTAAGTCAATAGTTTTTTTTTAATGGTAATGGGGAATGGGAGAACCACCAGGTTTTGTCTCTGTAGGGATACCGGTAAAAGGGTCTCTGAACTGGAGAGCAAGAGAGTAAAGTCAAAAACAAGCTTTTATCCTACTGTCTGCAAAATGACTAGAAAACAAGAAGTGGAACATCAAAATAAGAGACGATTCCTTGAAATGGGATGGACATGGAGTGAGGTGAGGACAAGTCTGGAAAATATTAATGGAGCATGTACAACCCAAAATGCCAGTGACCTTAGGAGTCTCCTCGGGTCCTAAATTTCTATGCAACGATGAAAAAACCCATGATGCTCATTATCATCATCATCATCATCCATTCCTTTCTGTTTGCTGCCTCATGCACATCATCCTGAGCATAATGTGTGTGTGCTTAAAAAAAGTGATTGTTCCGTCATTCCTTCCCAGACTACTTTGAACATGGCATCACATCGCATATATATCGCATCGCCCGTTTACACAAGAAACGATTGGAATAACCGTACAACGTAGGCGTTTTGCTTTTGTCTAAAGAATTGAAATGTACACACTATTTGTTTCTTGCTATACGTTTCTAATGTTATATATATCCAATATCTATGGATATCCATTTATGTAACTGTTTATATGACAGATTTTGTATTATCCTTGACGGTGGGTATTCAACCAAAATGGCATTTATTGTTCTTGGACGCGACTTTGGAGAATCCATTTTCATCTCTTGCTGTTCCTTCCGTCTCCTTGTACCTGAGAATAAACGCACCGAACCATGACCAGATGTTTACATTCCTTCGCTTTTATAAACTAGCATTTTTCCTCACTCAAAGAAACTGGGCTCAAAGAAAGACGAAGAAATATGAAAAACCCAAGTCACGGAGTTTCGACACAAAGTTATCCACATATAGTAGAGTATATGGTGCTAAAGTGCCTATAATATTATGTGATGTAATATCAGTCGCAGACATGTTTCATTGATACGGCAAAAATCTCCCAAAGATATTAGCACATAATGAGAGTTCTTTCTTTATTACTAACCAAAGCCCACCAACCCAATAGTACTTTTCTCTAGCTATATAATATCGCCATCCCCTTATTCATACACATTATTCTTATGAAAAGAAGGAATTAAGCTTCCAAGCTCATGTATGAGTTGCTACATGTCGCCGCGTGCTGTTTGCAACAAGAAAAATCGTTTTCTTTCGGCATAATATCAGTGGCATGCTTGCTTTTTGGTACTTTAGCAGTATTTTTTTTCTTCGAAAAATGAGCATCATCATCCCGGCGATCGACCTACATATTACACACTTTAGCTCTATATATGCGTTGAGAATCCCCTTTTTAAAAGTCTATTTTGAAAGAAATATCGCTGTTTCATTTGCAAAGAAAAAGCACGGGAAAGAAATGATATTGACAGTCAGTGAGGCAAGACCATATATCTCCAGACTTTTCTTCCTTTTCACGTCTCATTCTCTCAATGTGGGCAGGATTTACCCTGGGAGAACAAGAAAATAATCTTACTTTCCGAGAGGGATAGAGAGAGAGAGAGTCATTGCTCTATCCTTCTCTTCTTTTCTTTAGGTATTTTCTGCGTTTGTTCTTGTGCCGTCATGTTGTCAGTTTGTATGTCGGATAATGGTTCGAGAAAATATGAAAAGGGGTATAAAAATGGTACGCGATATGAAAGACTATTCATTGGAATGGCCGTATATTGCACACATTCTCATTCAAAAATAATATATCACATTCGTCTACAACACCCATTACCATTCGCATTCCAACAAATTTCTTCCATAGCTGAAGCTGAAAGTGAACATGTACAATTCACATATTTTTCGCGAAAAAAAGGAGAGAGAGAGGGACTAAGCGTGAGAGAGAGAGGAGAGAGAGGAGATGAGATGACTACTTACATGAGAATTCATGTTCCATGCTTATTCTTCGCCTGAGTTGCATGAAAGTATGCATACTATCGAAAGCCAGAATGTAATATGAGCTATGAGGAATGATGAGTGCTAGCGGGCCTACAACAAGGAAATTGCTACAAAACTACAAGTGGTCCAGAAAATGCAAGATTTTAGTACATATCAAGCTAAAGCTAAGCTAGTAGAGAGAAGAGAGTTGAAGTTGTGTGTTGTGGAGCTCAGCATCCAAACAGAAGATACACATGAGAAGAGAGAGAGAGTGAAGAAGAGGTAGCAACACGATGTGTACATTTTCTCTCTTTCTCATTCACTCTTCCCGTGTGCTATGTGTGTATCTGTCTGTCGTTTCATACTTTTTCCTGAGTTTAAGTATAGTTGGTTTGAGCTATGTACATACATCAAATGTATGAATGTGTGCGAAATAGTCGAGAATAGTGATATAAAAAGTAGGCAAAAAAACCCAAAAGAGCTTCTCCGGGAAAGATCTACTCATGCTAACAAAAATCGATTCTTTCGACGACCGCTTCACTTTCTGTGGATGGAAGACGTTATGGTACGCTGTTCCGTTACGTTTTCTCTCTCTCTCTCTCTCTCTTCTCTTCCACTCTCTTCTCTTCTCCCTTCACTCTCTCATTTCACATGTACTCTGTTCTCTATGTGAGAAACTTCGAATGTGGTGAGCCTTAGTAGACCTGGTCGTGAGCTCTACAAGTAAAGTCGGTCGGGTCGACCATCTCCGTCGTCATTAGGCAACATCATCCCTTTTTTCCCTTGTGCTCTTTTACTCTTCGTTCCCTTCTCTCGCGCAAAGCAGCACTACATGAAATCTCGCAGCGTCCGTCCGTGTACCGTTTTCTCTGCTACAAAACAAACTGGCTGTTTTTAGTAGTTTTACTTAACTGGAAGGAGACGGAGATAGCAAAAAGAGTGTGTGAGAGAGACGAGAGTAATAAGAAGTGAAGAGATTTGCAAAAAGTCTCTCCCTCTTCCTTTTTATTTTTCCTGGTTTGCATTTCATTCCACATTCACACAAAAGCACACAACAACACACACACACACTTACTCACTCGCTGTTATAGTAGTCTCATTTTACCTTTTTCTCTCTCTCAAAAAGCATTTTCCCACATTGGATTGCATCGCGTGGGATTTTATGCCCAAGCAAAAGTCGTAGTCCACACACTTAGTCATCTACTATAGGGTAAATATTAAGCATTTTGTACATTGTTATACAGAAAAAAACAGCATCTTTGCACAACATCATCATCCACTTCACCCATTACCTCGATATCATCTCTCTCCGTTGTTGTATATGGAGAGTCAGCTATTCACTAAGCTGACCCAGTTTGTGGAATGTGATTCATACATAATTTACCTGAGGAAGAAGTGATTAGTGATTCGGCCAACGAAAGAGAAAGGGAGATATTATGTAGGGAGAGAAAGTTGTTGTTGATGTTTTAATAGTTTATCATTATGAGCTGTTGTTCCTCTCGTTGTTGTTATGTATTAATCAAAGCATAGCAAGTGCTAATTGTTATATTACATCACATTTTGTGGTACACTGTTAAATCATACATTTTTCAAGTCGGAAGGACGTTCCATAACCTTGTGAAATATAGGTAAGTATACTGTGTTCATTTACAATTTTGCTTCCGCATTGTCGTCATTCTTCCCCCGGTGGGATTTCTATTGTGCAATATATGTACTTAAATACAAGATTTCATACAAAAGAAGAGCCTCTAGCATTAAAGCACTAAAAGCTCCTCAATTTTTTGTTTGATCGTCAAATCTTATGTCCAACTCTCATCTCTACTCTTTTTTTATCCTTTTTTCCATCTCAAGACATGCATGATTTTTCTCAGTTCCTAATCTGAGCATCAATCAAAACCCTACTAGTAGTAGAAACAGCGTCTTATTTTCCACCTATAGGGAGGGAAAGTTGTAGTTGGAAACGGAGAAAGTGTTCATCCTGTGCATAAACTTATTTCTTCCTTGCTTGCACTCTATTCATCATGTTATTTGTCAGGTAGCCAAAGACCGACTACTCCACAAATAGATGAACTGGCGTCCGTCCGTATGTTACAATTTCTTCTAGGAAATTCCCACCTCAAAAGTAATCATAAAAACATTAGAATCGCGTGCTCCCACCAAATTACTACTTTTTCAACGGTCTTCCTTCTTGGAAGGAAAATGACCGAAAATCTATCATTCATTCACTCACTCACTCACCCACAGCCATCCTCCGTCTGCATTAAGGTAGAGAGTTGAGCTCGGTCGGGAAATATAGAATCAGCGGTAATATCTTCACGTTACATAAGCAAAACTAATCCATGAGCTGTGTGTATAGTATTACACGTTGAGTAAGCTTAATGATAGGCGTTTGATGTTTTAAGAGTAACACTTTTATTCTCCGGTGCAAGTAGTACTTAGCTCCTCTCATATTATATTACTACAACAGCATGAAACCCGTCGAGAAAGCCTGACTTCCTGTGAGCACACAGGAAATAGGGGCAAATTGCTCTTACTGTCAAAAACTCACAAAATTATTATTGAAAGAGCAAGAAGCAAAAGCTGATTATGTCATATTGTAATGTAAAGGAGGGTAGAAAAAGTAGTCATAAAGAAATTAAGGGAAAATGAAGACCTGCCGTGATGTTATGTGTTAGCGGACATGAGTCCTCAAACGGAAGCAAGAAAAGCAAGGTTGCACAACCATTACATATTACAATGAGCAAAACTTTTATTTTTTATCAACAAAGAGAAAAAAAGGGCAAAAAGGCGTAATAATCTCTTCTATAATTACGGTCATACTCATAGGCTGCTGCTGGAGGATACAACATTTTTCTGCTGACAGGTTTATGTATTAGTAAGGCTTTTTGTTTGTGTAAGCAAAAATGACTTTGGACACAAAGGGAGTAGAAAAGACGGCTGAAATGATGAAAAAAGTATAAGGACACTGAGAAAAGGATAGAGAGGAGCATGCATATATATACTATAAGCATACATACTTCTTACGTAAAATGCTCGAGCATATAACTCCATAAAGAATGCACAAGAAGGTGGATTAGGAGAAGAAAGTTGTTTTCACGTTGCCGTATTTATAGTAATATGCTTTTAGTGTGTATGTACTATCTATGAGAGTGGGTCAGATGGAGGAGAACGGAGGAGAAAATCGTGTATTTCCAAAATATGGATATGTGGAAGCGATGTAGTAGTAGCCGTACAAAAAAGGAAACAAACGAGAAATTAGCTAGCATTTGGCGAGTTGACTGCAAACTCCCCTCTCGTGTGTGCCTTATACTCTCTGAGCTCTCTTTTTCCTCTTGTCGTCATATCTTCTTGGTCTAATGAGCCACTGTCTCCGTTAGTATTTAGCATGGTTCCGATCCGGTCGGCTAAGTGTATTTTCATCGTGTCTTTTGCTTCCTTTTTATGTGATACATACAAATAGCCCTGATAAAGCATGTAGTTAGTTAATAGCATTACACATTACATATAAAAAGTAATCTCTTTTCCACACTTTGTCGACGACGTGTGTGCGACGACAGACTTGAGCTGAGCTTGAGGGAAAGTGAATGAGTGCAAGTGAGTACTTTGAGTATTACACTAAAAAGGTGTTGTTATCATGAGGCAAAAGACGAAGAAGAGGAGAAAGAAAACCAGGAGAAAGCTGGATGGAGAGATAGGACAAACAACAGCGGCAGAAGCTGCTGGCTCAGCTTCTCCTGCTTCCGAGTGCGACTCAATCAATAAAATCACATTCTTTAGCCGCCTCAGTGAAAGCATTTTGGATGAGAAGGGAAACGTTACTGTTGTTACATGTAATGCACGTACTACATAACGTATATACATATAAATTCATATAATGTGATCATATCTGCCTATAATTTTCTTTGACATGCACTCCATATAGATCGGGGTGTACTTATATATATAGCAATAGATAATTTAGTTTTGTAGCGATATATTGCACGCGACTATCTCTTTATCTGCCACCAAATCTTACAGCCTCTTTGGCAAATCTTTACCTAAGGGAGGGGAAGACCCCACACCTTGATGATGAAGATACAATTTTTGTGTAAAGATTTATCCAAGAAAATGCTTGCACTTACTACTTTTTATTACGTTTTGAGTTTTGAGTACGATAATAAGTATATATACTTCCTTCATGCGGCTCTCGTACATTTATTCCTTTTCATTTCTCTTTAGCTCCGCATGTGGTTTGGTTTCTCGTGAGTGGTAAAGGTAGCCACTCAGATCACAAGATGGTTGTGATTCAGCAAGATGACCTTCCGGAGTCCGCTGATGAAGAACATTGCATCCCCATTCCGATCCAGACCTTTCTCTGGAGGCAAACGTGTCCCTTCATCCGGCCTCGGTTGGGAAAGTTGCATGAAGCCACTTGTGTGGTATGAGCTTGCCCCTCTATTTACCTTTCAATTAATACATATATATATATTTTTTTCTACAAGCCGTTACATATATACTATCTTTAGCCAATAATAGAAAAAGTATAATGAGCAGATGTCCACCGACCGTAATAAATAATATTTTTAAAAAATCTTTATACACCTGGTCATATTCAACTAACGTGAAGTGAATAAGATTACACTGAGAAAAAAAAATCTAAAAAATTGTACATGATGGAGGAGAAAATGTAGAAAGAAACTACAATATATCTATATCTCAAGAATCTCGATAATAATACAAAATCATAATCAAAATCATTCATTGAAGGACTCCCACTCTTCAAGCTACTAACAACATGTAATGTATTTGTCTATTTTCATGATTGTTCTGCTTCTTCTACACATGCATTTCTACTATAGTTTTGTCAGTCGCCATCAACTCATCATGTAAGAGCCGACACGTTAATTCACGTTCGTTCGTAGTAATTTTTTCGAATGCCAAAAGATATAATAGTAACTAACAAAAATGCAATGTCAGTTTTTTTTGTCTGTCCCGTGCAGTTCTCGTTCCTTTTGTTTCATTGTTCGTTTGTTCGTCCGTACTTCGTAAAATGTATGCATTTTTAGCTGTGCTCTGAATTTTTGACCATTTTGTAATATTCTCTCATTCTCTCTGATTATGATCATAGTCATTCTTTCTGTCTCTCTATGTGTCCGTTTTGTGTACGGTCAGAAAGCGGTGAAAGTATGCCGTACTCTGACACTATGTGTTTATGTCTATCTATCTGCTCCACAAATGTCCCACTGTCCTCATTCATTCTCGATTATATCCAATCCATAAATGTGCCAATAATACTTATGCCTTGCTCGAGCTAGTCTCGCGACAATCATGTGTTTATTAATTAACCATAGCCGGTCTGGTTTTACCGGAAAAACCATAAAGTAGCAGCAGTTTTATGCTCTACTATATATATTGCTTGCATACTGGCAATATGATATGCTATATATGCATTTGTAAGTAAAAAAATGATTGTGCTTCAATCAGAAACAAAAAAACGTTTTTCACCTCTGTGAATATTGCTGTTATTACCATCCGCATTTTAATTTAATTATCAGCCTCTCCCTCACCTCTTCTACTACTACTTTTACTACATGTCTTTTGAGTTAGCTTTATAATTCAACAACTGGCATGGGTCTGGTTATTAGCATACATAGTCGTCATTTTAAATGACATTTTCATTGCATGTTCAGCCGAATTGGGAATGTATTAATTTCGGTGGATATCTAATCTCTGAGTTCTGCCCTGCCTTAATAATATCAATGAATTTCTGCTTTTGTGTCCAACATTCGCATGGGTTTCTCTTCAGTATTTAATACCCTCTTTGCATGACCATATTAACTTGACCACAAAGTGGACTTAATGTTTTGAAGATTTTGCCTAGCTAAATATTTTAGATAGTTTAAACAGCATGAGAAACTATAGCTTTTGTGTTTTTACTAATTTTGACGGTAGCCAGTGCTGGTATATTACCAAACACGGCCAACGAATTTTTGAACACGATTTTGTAACATATAGCGAATTTCCTCTAGCTCTCCTGACGTCATCAGGCGATAATGAAATGGTGTACCCTCACACAATTTTTTATATCTATAGAAAAATATGATATAAATAGATGATAGCATATTATGTAGTTAGTTATTATATTTAGTCATAATTTTAGCAGAGGAAGTTGAATTTTTTACCTGAACCCCTCGTTTACTGTTACACGGTACATTTTTTGAAACACTACCGTACAAACTCATTTTTGAAACCGGAAATAGATGAATACATATAACTGTGTATTCACTTAGATCATTTTTTCACACGTTTTTTGATAGCACATGTAACAATGTATTGGTAGCGTTTTTTGGAGAGAAAGTATAAGTATATATCATTATGTGGTGTGATATTCTATATATATTCTTCATTGGATGGTTATAAATATACTCGTTCCTATTCATTCATGTAAAGACAAACCTATCGAATGTTCCTTTCTTGTTTATGATATAAAAGTAAAACCGTATACTTTTCCCCCACTCATATTATGCTATTCATTATATACTGACCATAATAATATACTTTTATATATAATACTGTGTGTGGTAATTTTGTTGGTTCTCTTGTGATTCTTGTGGAATTTTATAATGCTCAATCTAATTGGTGTGTGGTTCTAACTTTAACTTCCTCTGGCTTGACTGTATACCTATGTTACATACTTATATCAGCTGAAAACAAGCCATGAAGTCATTTACCATTAATAACTAATGATTTCGAATGGGTTTGTTTCTATCATGTTTTTATTGCTCACAACAACTACAAAAATGCACTACACTCAATCCACAAATGGGAAAATGGTATAGGAAATAAGGGAGGCGTGTAAGGTAAAGTGTTCTCAAATGAAATTACACTTTTAGCTCTATAACTACTTTCCACTATATATACTATAATAGCAGTAGTACACTTCGTAGCCCCTGCATGAAAGATCCCTTTATATAGAAAAGTACTACTAGTAGTCGACACTCTCTGTAGAACAAAAAAAAAAGCTTTGTGGATCTGGTGAAAGTCTTTTTTTAGTCTGTAGAGCAATTTTCTGCACATTATATGCATGTGACAGCCGTAAACGATCCTCAAAACGGTTTCGTTTGTCTTTTCTTTTTTCGGTGGGTTCACAAAGAAGTACACACTATATAATATATACACTGCTGTGCATGATGAAGCTCAATATTATATGCTGTATTGAAATGCGCCACGAATACAATACAACGCAATTAATTGTGATGTACAATATTAACGATTTCAGTCTTTGGAGAAAGTCCTTGTTCAGAATATTCAATTTGGACTTTCACCAAGTCTTACAGAAGCCATCAGAGCTATTCCAAGATGGCGAATGATACAGACTGCTTTCCCGCACGTGATGCATTGTACATCTCAGCTATTAATGAACCGGTACATAATAATGGATGAAAAGCATTATTGCAAAGGTTTAGAGTGAATGAAATGGACTGGCTCACAATTTTCACTCACACTGGTGGTACTCTTCTATTTTTTTATAGCAAGCTGAGTGGGATACAAGGTGGGTTAGGGGCGGCGGAAACAAAACTTTTGTACACTTTGCACTGGATTCTAATCGATTCAGCTGAGGAATGTGCAGACGCTGATTTTGAGAAGAATCGGTGTCCTGTCAGTCCATTTCACTATCTGTTTCCTATATCGGCCATTACGGTAATAATAATGATGGAGCCAGTAACGAGCTTTAAACTGTCATGCATGCATGCATACAATAATAATGCAATTTTTTTACAATGTCTTTCTGACAGACTAATATTTCACTTAATGATATTTGATTTAACAGCTATTTGTCTACCTATTTGCGCCTTTATGTCAACAACTTCGGCCCACAGACTTCAATAACTTTCGATTAGAAAATGGCTTTCGCATTTGGCCATCCATGTGGGCTCACAAAACACCAGATCCTACTTGTTTTGTATGTCCAGTCAAGCCTAAACAAGTTTTGGATCCGTACTTTGTCCGTAAAACGAAAAAGGATCCCTTTGGCGATGTATTCACAGGTATATAGGCAATAACAGCCCTCTTTTCAACCTCTCTGTCAATACTAAATTTGTATTGGGAAACAAATTGAGTGAAACACCAGCAATAAAACTTAATATCCTTGGAATATTAATAATAAAGATGGGGATAAAGGAAGGTCTGAAATGGATGATTGTGTTCTTCCTGGCGGAGAAAAAATAGCGACTCCACCACCAACTCCAGAGCATCATGCGAAAATTGAATATAGTACAAATCTTGTGTTGGAAGATGAGGTTATAAAAGAATAAACTTTTCCTTGTTTTCTTTATATATTTTTTTCCTGCTATCTCAAACCCAAACATCATTTACAGCTCGCATCATCGTAAATAACAAAGAAAAATCGCGTTTCTCTTCCACTTTCCTTTTTTTCATGCTGGTTTATGTGTTTTCAGCTGGAGAAACTTGCGCTTCCTACATCATCCGGGGGGAATTGTAGTGCAGGCAGCAGTATAACTGGTGCAGCCGCTTCTGGACCGTTTCCAGAAACGATCCCAGAAGAATCATCAAGTAACGATGAGGAGCACGTCATGATTTTCCGACTAGGCTCTATCCCTGAGTCTGACGGCTTGAAGGAAGCACAACTATTTAAGGTACATTTTAAAAGAAAAGAAAAAAAATACTCTTTTTGTTTCCTTTTTTTCACTCAACACCCCACCAGTGAATGTATACTGGGGGCTCAACATTCCTCATAACTGAGAGCTCAGCAGTAGCAGCATCAGCAACAAAATACCATTATACTTTAACAAGAGTTATGAAATCTTTATGACGCTAATATTACGAATTGGTCCATAAACACAAAGAAATCTTTACCACAGCAAAAAGAGCAAAAATGAGATGATGTTGATGGTACGATGATGATATGATAACAGAAAAGTAAACATAAAAATTTGTATTATACAATAGATGTCCGTTCCAACAAGACAGCCAAGTACAGAGTCAGCCAAAACGTCGCCTTCACCATCGGATAAGCCTAAAGATAGGAAGGGGTACGAATACGAAACAAAATGATATATTTATATAGTCCATTTCATGATGGTCCATGCAAATAAATTATACAAGTTGCATGCAAGCCTGCTGCATGCATTTCTAGTAAGAAAATCAACAGGATGCTAATAAATAACTGCTCACGTTCCCAACATGCATGCAAAAGGGCTCTCTCGTCTCTCACTCACAAAAATATATCTTTGTTATCTATTTTATCATCACGTTGTGGGGGAGCAGGTCTAATGAATTCAGGCCACGAACTGATTCTTCTCCACGGGTCTCCATTGGTAAAGCAAGTGATATTCCCTCCGTGTCCGGGATACCAGCCCAACCACCAACTAAGCCATTGGCCAAGGGAGTGAGTCAAGATGTATCATGGAAGAGTGTTCATTTAGCAACATTCATGGATGTTGCGGTTCTTCGCTGTTTATTCATTCCACATTGGGAAGAGGAAGGGGTTCATTGGGGTGTGACATACATGCTAAAAAGGTAGCCACATCTCGGAATATTAAACTTTCTCTTGATTGTCCATGTAAACAGGATTTCAGTTGCAATTTGGCTGACTGCTCTTTGGCTTATATCATCATGAAATGACGTTGAATTGCATTTTTACTTTCATGTGAACCTTGATGCAGATTCGAAGAAATAATTGCGCACAAAGAAACCTTAATAATTGAGAAACGGATTAGTCAAAGACAACGAAGTAATTCCCTCCCAGTTACAAAGTCAAAGTGTTCATTTGTTGCTGACTTTGTGCTGAACACATCACCGATTCGAGCTGAGCAAGAAAAGATTGCGGCAATTAGAGCAAAACTGTCGAAACCTGATGGAGTCAACAAAGGTAAAAGGGGGAGCACAAGTGGGCCCAGTGGGAATATGGGAGGACAAGGCACATCCTCCCAGTTCTTCTCACACTCTGCCTGCTCTTCCCCAACGGTGACGAGAAGAGGCACTTCAGATAGGAGATCTAGTGAAAAAGGGTCAAAAAAGAAATTAACCATGTTAGACCTCAAAACATTTGTTGAAACGAAATTGCTCTCAAAGTCGGAGAAAATGTTGGAGAAAGTCGGAGGTGGAACTACTATTCTGGACATTGGGGTAATGTAAAACAAGTCATGCAATCTGGCCTGCTTATCTCTCTCCTCTTATCATAATCCATTCCATTTGCATGCTTTTACTTTCTCTGGCTATACAAAAACAAAAAAAAACCACTATATTCATGATGATGTTTTCAGGACGATGCTGAAGAGCTATGCGCCAGGCCACAATCAGCACTTGGCCATCGGGATGACGCCGAAGCCACCAAGATGGCTGAGACAATGGGCGAAAATTACTTTGCAGAAGGCTCCAATCTCTTCAAAGGGAAAAGCATGCCGAGTTTAAGGTAACATAATTTTTTATAGACAAATTCTCTCACCATAATTTCTTTCAGCATCCATCCCCAAACACTTTGAGCTCACACAGAACAAAAAAAACACACTTTATGCGTTTCCTCTTTATAATACTATAAAACTGAGAAAAAAAATGAGAATGAAGGGAATTACTTTACAGCAAAAAGCAACCAACAGACATAACATAACTTTACCACTACCATCATCATGATCATGATAATTTCCTACATTGAGCATGGGATCCATTTGAATTTTTTCATCATAAACATGTGTCATCATTATGTAACATTACATATATAGAATTATTTTTAAGCTCCATTTCTTCTCAAGCGATATTACTCTTCAGTACTTCTTTTCTCTTTATCTGTGTCATATATATTAAACAATATATATTTTTTATGACAAAGTTGACTTGATACTGTTTTCTTGTTATCGTAGCAAAATCGTATTTTTAAGTGTACGTATGTGTACCGAGCACAATATTATATCTTCTCTAGTATATATATATTCTTTTTTTTGTTAATTTACAAATTTTTTATTTCATAAAAAAATTTTCAGTTTATTTCTTATAAATATATTATTATTATGGTCTTATAGTGTCTATATATGGTCTAGTGTTGTTCGTGTTTCTTAAGTACTTCTCTTACTGTCATTGTGGTCACACTTTTTTCCGAATATACAACTATGTGAATCTTTTTTCTTGTCCCTTTCTTAGCTGTTTGCTAGTTGATGAATTGGCAGCCCCAACAGGGTAAGTTTGGCATTGGCACCTCATTTTAGACAAAAAAAACTGGTTACTCGTACTACTACTTCTACTACTCATTCGTAGTGTGTGAAAGAGAAGAGACTGGAAAGCTGCCAATTTACACCATTTCTTTGCACCACTTTCCCCATGTACTTAACGTATTTCATGTCTGTAGAAATGTTGTCCATGACAGACCATACTTTACGTTAGTTGGCTCAATGCACAAGAGAGCATGAAAGTGCGAAATTAAAGGGAATTAGTAATGTCTCATCCGCTTTCCTGATAATATCACTATTACCATTGTTTACAAGTGCATTCTTTAACGACCTCCATCTCCAACTCAACTCTGCTAGTCACGGTCGTTTAATAACTTTTGAAAGTATGGTAGGTCATGGTGCGGTTGTACATGCATTTGTGGCTCCTCTGTTATGATTATCGATTTTGTTATCATTTATTTAAAACTTTGTATTCGTTGCCTGCTCCAATAATACGCTGCTTGATGCCAATAATTCTCCTTTGTATTTCTTCTGTACCGTTATGTTTTATGGTTTATCCACTTCTTCACATTGCACTATATTACTCCACTAGTCCATATTTGTTTCGTCTTTATCTAATATTACTGACAGTCCCTCCACTTTTGTGTTCTTCTTATGACAAAGACTGTGCTTTTACAAAACTTTCTTACCAAAAGTTTCTCAGCTCAATAGATGTGTAGTCATTGACATTGTACTATATTATACTTATCTTGATTACAATCCATTGCAGCAGCGTAAAAGTTACATGGAGTCATGCAGAGCTATATATATATCGTATCTGTAACACAATTCCAGACACATTCTTTAACCAGCAGACCTAACTAATTTTTTGTTGTCAACTATATTTTTTTGTTGGTTTTTGTTAATTTATACAACGTAATGCTCAATGTAAGTTCATCTAAAAACTTGCGCTAATTATTACAATATGAATTTATTCAGTTCACCTGCCATTAACTTTTAGAAAAATCTTTCCTTCAGCCGTGTTATGAATTCTATTGCAGAATGTGAGGTATAACTATAAACGTATCACTAGTTGTTGAACTCTTTACATAATAATCTCACGTTAGATGCCTTCATTAGTTTTCAGTGAAATAATCCAATAGATGCAGCCTTTGACGGTTTATTTTCTCTGTTAGAAAAAAATAGTATAACATAATAACTTATTGATATTAATAATAATTCTCACTTGTAGATGTTAGCCGTACTTTACACCCTCTGGTAAAATAATACAGGCTTATGTTCCAGAGAGATGAAGACAAAAGTAATTTTGTTTCATTTCCAAAATGCTTTTAAAACGGATCTCTTCATGTATCTCCTCCAGGTACTGTGGAATGTCAACCCTTGCCCCGGAGAATAAACCGGATCGTGCATTTTTGCCAAATCCGATAATAACCGTGACGGAGCACACACCCGCTCCAACACCATCTCCAGAAAGGATGTATAGGTGAATACATAGGAAACATAAAAAAAGATGATAAAAATTTATGAGCTGCATTCGCCACTTCTTATCTCAAAATATGATCAGGAAATTAAATCAAACGTGACTGTTGCTCTTTTTCCATGTTGTCTTGGGCTCATAGGCGGCGGGCTAGTTCTTTGGAAAGTCAATTGAACTCCTTCATTCATCAGTTTGCACTTGGCAGTAGGCGTGGAAGTGGACGGCGTCTAGTTAGATCTCATAGTGATAGTCATATATCGTATTCCGTTTGTGAAGCTCCGGAGGCACCCGGTACAGCTGAATATATTAAGACTGATGGTCAGCTCAATGTTAAAGTTGTGTTTAAGGTACATATGTTGTAGTATAGTATGTAGTTACTAGCCCTAGCTGTAATCCATGATAAATTTAATGACAAAAAGGAATGACTGTGCTAAATTTTGAACACGGTATAAAATACGAAATTCATTGTTTTCCAACCTCCTCTCATTTCAATAAAACAGGCACTACATTCAATCTGCTCAAGAGAGACAATCGTTCGATCTGTAAGGGTATCTCAAGTCGTCCTAAATCTTATGGAACTGCTTTATGATGAGGTTGAGAAGGACTCGGAAGTCTTCCTTGTTTTGGATGCTGTAACAAAGTAAGGAATTCAAATACAAGAATGCATGCTGTTTTTTCACCAAAATGCATGATGCTTTCTCTCTCAGAAGCAGTACAATAAGTACTCGAATATGAATGTAGTATACGATTCCATTATATTTTTTAAGAGAATGGTTGAGCGTAAGTAATGGATATAATATCCGGTTACTGCATGAAACGAAACTTTATCCGGTTCTCCATGATGTTTTATTTTCCATTTAGAATCGTGTGTGCCATGGGTTGCTCTCATGGTTGTGGAGAGGCTCAAAGGGGAAATCATCCTGACTCTGTTAGAACCCATGCTCAGAATTTATTGCTAAGACTCACGCAAAAGTTCCGCACACAGTTCTCCAAATACTTCCAAAATCTTGTGATGCAGCAAAGCCTATCTACCATCATGGAGTTTTTCCATGCACTCTGCAGCTTCTGTGCTGATTCCGCTTCGTTGTTGTCACCAATGAGTAAGCAGTCATATTCTAAAGAAGATAAAAAACACTTTCTCTCCAAATTTTCTTCCCTATATTAACTATGAATATGGAAGAGGACTAAGAGAGTTTCTGTGTTTGTATGTGTGTGTTGAGCATGTAAACTGTGGGGAAGCTACCGGGGAGTGGGAAAGCAAGCGTCATAAATGTATGTATGACAATTTTTGTCCCTGTAGGTTCCAAAATTCGGGATTTCTATACGAGCTACGTTAATGGCTTGGAACAGACAAATAACAAAGTGGAATGTCATATTTTCAAAGCAGTATTCAAAAAGCTAATTACCAGACTAGCTGCAGTGTCCAAAGAGCTACGTGCTACGGAAAATATGGTAATTTTAAACACATTGCGTATGTATGCATGCATGCCTCCAGTATTGAGTGGAGTAATATATGTGTCACACCGAGAACCTCAAAATGAGGATAATGAGATGCAACATTTGTTGGCAATTGCCGAATTTTCATGTGAGGAATTTTCATTCCTGTAGGCCCTGTACTGTGATGTTCGCCAGTTTGTCAATTATGTGTATGAAAACGATGGGAATACATTTAGAAAAGCGGCTCTCTCCGCATTGCTGGACTCGGTGAGTAAAAAGTAGAATTCACCTTTTTACATGGTTTTGGCTTGGATCGCCTGAGTGATCCTACTATTATTTTCAGATGTCGTATGCTCATGATCATTTTCCCTAAATGTATTGTTCAGGTTGACAAACCAAACCGAAAGGATGCCAGGCAAACTCAGACGACTCGGATTGTAAGGTAAGTTTTTGAAAGCCCATGAATCTTGAGTTGACACCATGACAAGACAGATTGTGCCTTCAACTAAAGTTTGGCAAAATAAACTGTTGTGACAGACGAACTGTAGCAATGGAGGAAGCTTCCCCGTCATATTTCATAATGGATGAAACCACAGGAGGTCCTCACAGTGGGTCAAGTAATAAAAAAGGCTTTTTTAAGAAAAAAAGCTCTTCTTCAACTTGTGCCGTAAGTTTTGGTGCAAAACATATATATTTATTGTAATTGGATTAGAACGGGAAAGGGGTGAAAAATAAATAAAAATTTTGGGGAGACGCTGGGAGCCAAACACATTCTTTTTTTACTTTCTCCAACAGAGCATGGGTGATACAGACAATACAGGAGAAAGTCCAAGTGGCACTCTCTCCCGGAAGCACGCTACACTGACCCCCAAATCCAGTGAAGTTGACTTGGTTGCCAAACGGCCTGGAAAGAAGGAATCCAGACTGGTTAGCTGGTTGACAAAGGGCTCCGGTGGGGAAAAGTCTTTTGACATGGATTACGATGATTCCAACTTTAGTAGTTCTGGGACTGCAATTTCCGAGCCAAAGCGTACAATGCGACAGGCAACGATTGTACAAAAAGCTAAGCGGAGGGTTGAGGAGCGACTAAAGAAAATGAAGATGAAGAGGGATTCCACAAATGAAGAAAGTTTGGCGGGTGGAATCAGTCGAAGAGGATCAATGGAAAATGTTCAGAATGAGAATTTGATTGGGGAAACGAGTGAATTTGTTGTTCTGAAGGAGAGACGGTTGGTTAATAAAACGGTGATAAAAGACGGAATGCTGAGATTTGGATTTCTCTTGGAAATCACTCACCCGGGATCCCTGCCAGATGCGGGTTTAATGGCTGCCCTGCTAGATCTGGTAAACCTTTGCTATCCCGCATATCATCATCATCATGATCATCATCATGATGTGTCACTAACGACTTTTATGCTGTCGTTGAGACAAACCTGTGATAACAATCTATCCATTTGTGTATTATTCAGCCTAAAACTGTTGTCGTTGCAAGAGCCTGTATTATGTTGGAGTGTTGTTACCTTGTCCATTCTTGTAACCGCGGACACTGGCCTTTGTGGATGAAATTTCCTATCTTTCGGCCTTCATGCGCCGGGATGTCGGGAAAGCCAACTGGGTCCAGATCTAAATCCCATGGGCTCCAAAGGGCTTCTGGCAAAATGTTCTTTCAATGGGGCGAGGTACGAGCGAGCTTTAGATAAATAATTAGCATTATATAGTTTCTACAATGCAAATATATTTTTGTATTTACTTTAGGCAATAAATGCAAGACTGGAAGAGTATATCAAAATGAACAAGCAAAGGGTTTTGGAAATGGACCTTTCAGAGGAAGCAAAACAAAAAGAGCTTTCTCAACGGGATGACGAAGAGGATTTCCTTGATGAAGGTGAATAATTAAATAATTATATGTGTTTGTACATTTGCATGTAAATTATTTCCTCACAATATGTTACCTATTGCTATCAGATTGATCACTGTTCTTTATTTACATGTTTTATCAATTAGCAAGCATAATGGATGGGATGGAGTGTCCCCTGGCACTGCAGATTCTTTCATGCATGCTTCTATACGAAATCACGGCCTTTATGCGAGAAACGTATCAGGTACAAACCAACTGACCTTTGTGTAGATAAATGAAACCCATAAAAATGTCAGCAAACCGAGTCATTCAATAAGTGACAAATCAATGCTTTTGGGACAGAGTTTGCCAAAAGCGAGTGTTGTCAGTAAATCAGCAGCTCCCGCTCCCGAGAAAGAGAAGGAAGCGGCTCCCAAGCCGGCCATGTCAAGTGGAGCTCGCCGATGGAGTTATGGTACTGTAACATAATCAGAATAACATACTTCTATATTTTAAAGTTAAGTTAGGAAAAAACTTCTAGGCTTGTCGTCGATGGGGCAATCCCAAGCGTCCCATTCACTACAAAGCATCACTGATCCACAACATCCACAACCAGCCGCCTCTGGGGAGAGAAAGATCAGTTTTGTTTTGAATGACAACGAGTCGACGGAGAGTGGGGAGAAAGTCACTCACGTGCCGCATGTGCGCTTAATACATATATCACTATATTTCACGCTAAATTATTTCCGCTTGATCTAGTTTTTTAAACAAAACGAGTAGTTTTAGCATGGGATATTGCTTGATCATTTTACTTTAGGAGCCGGAAGTACCTAAGCCGGCTATAAGTAGTGCCAGCACTACTGCTGGCCCTACGACGACGACAACCACGGCTACTGACAAAAAAGTAAGACCACTCTTGCTACGCAGAGGTACACCAAGTGGCTCCTCTTTTAGACGAAGAAGCATTAAACTCCAACGGTCCAAAAAGGACGGCGACAGCGACTGTTAGTTATTATATATATATATATATTATGCTTTTACACAGTTATATACAATGCTTATTAACATCAAAATATGCACTAACAAATGCCTGTAGAACTTTGTTCAAAAGTAGTTTTGTTCCGATATTAACCCCAACTTTTTAGCAATGAAACGCTCAGACTCGCTGACAAGTGGAAAACGAAAGGTAAGCTCGGTGTCTGATGAGACATCTGAACATAGTGGAGATGAGTCCCCGGGGGTCCTAAGCAATGAAGATGGAGTCGGGGTGGATGACGATCACTTGTATATGGGTTGGATTAATACGGTCATTGAGTTTCTATCTTCCTTGAATTATCGGTAAGAACACGACCGAGTATTGCGTTTCATGGGGGAACTAATGCTGGGGAAAGTCAGAGGATTCACTCCTCACTGTGAAAACATGATTTCTTAGGTGTATTCACCAAGGGTTTTGCCATCCATTATGCCCGAGAAGATTGATGAGAGGGGTGTCCCGTCTCCTGAAAGGTGTCCGCAAGGTCTACGGAGAAGAGTTTGGGTTTGCTAATACCACAGCGTCCGCTTTTGGAATGAATATCATTGATCCTACCCCTCCTACAACGGAACCGATTGGGCAGAAGGGGACGGCGAAAGAGAGACATGAAGAGTCCACCATTCTGAAGTATATTAAACATCAAGTTCAAGAGGGATTTCATTCCTTGTTTTCCTGCCTGATCAAAGCTGGGTCTTTGTTGTCGGAGGATCAGTTTCTGCAGTTAGTTCCTATTGCTTGGGAGCTGCTACTGGAACCTGATATACAGGTTGGCTCGATTAGCCCCGAGTTCATTTTCACTGTCCTTTCTCCACATTATAATCTGTTATATAACTGCAAATTCACATTAACTAGGTGAGTTCGTGTGCTGCAGCGTTGTTAATTATGGCCGGAGTTAAAGTTCCAGAGCAAGTGCGAACCATGTTGCAAGCGGATTTTGAACATCATAATCCCAATACCAGAATGAACGCATTGTTGAGATTTCAAGTTTTGTGGAAATGTCGACATCAAGTATGGCCTAGAATGGAAGAGAATAGTTCGTTTAAGGCACCTCCACCGGGTATAGAGTTTACCTTACCATCTCCTCGGTAAGCGCCATTCGTATCTAATGGGCTTTGATATAACAAGCATACCTGATGAAATTACTAATTTTAAATATTAAAATTCATACAGGATCGGCGTCGAATCCATCGCAGTTGTTGATCCACGTAAGTTATAATAAATAAGTTGACTCAAAGTTAGATGATTTTTCATGAAATGAATGCCCACTACTATTCATGAAAAAAATTTCTATTACAGCTTGGCTACCTCAAACAAAAGCAAAGGTGGAGGAAGTAACATTAAGTCAAGATCCTCATGTTTCACGCGTAAGTACGACCTTATTTACATGATTTATTTGCATGCAATTTTAATCATCAATTTTATGTTTCGCCATTAAATCATTCATGTGTTTTGGCAGAGGTACCTTGTAACTGCTACCAAAACACGTAAAACGCAGCAAGCAGAATTGGTCAAAATGGCCCTCCAAGCCGAAGAAGACAAAAAGAAATCTGAGAGGCAGCAGTTTTTAATCACCACCGTATCCATCAACCAGCAAGCATCTTACGAGCCGAGTTTACATCACGCCGTCGGAGATGAAGAGGCAGATGAGGAGGTCGCAGCACCAGTACATCCTCGCGACATTGTTAAAGTACTAACTGTTACTGTCCTAATTTGTATTTTGAAAACTCTTGAATATTCTCGTAATGCATTATTTGCCTTGTTATGGTTTGTTTGAATAGGGTGATAAAGTTCCAGCGGCAGCAGTTCCATCCACTTTAACTGTAAATCAACCCAGTGTAACGGTGACTGATGGTGTAACCGTCACCACAGGAGTCGTGCTCACGAAATCAAATGCTCCAAAGGCTCATGCCATGTTCCCTTCATCTCTTGGTTCAGCTGCAGTTTTCATCACGCAACTGTTAGACGATCCTGCTGTGACACTGGACGGACATGCAGTTTATGAAGTTGCTTATCAAGTGCTGTGGAACTGTCTTGTGGAGGATTCATCCTTGTTTCTTCGTTATGTTTTTGAAAAGTTAACAAGGGGGCGGCATGAATTAATGTTTAAGGTGTGAATTTAGTGGAATGAAATACTTCAAGTTGAAGACGTGCGTGAAGATCAAGTGTTTTCTTACATCAAAATTCTTTTTTTGAAGGTCCTGAGGCACATTATACTTTTCGTTCCGAGATTGCCCCAACAAGCAGCTTTTGCGTTGTACAATCATATAATTGGGTTCATTATGTTCCACACAAGATCCCCTCAGGATGCCAGCACTGAAATGATTGGGAGTGCTTTGTCGGTTTTGTGGATGGTATGTCAAGAATATTCAAGAAGTCTTTTTTATCTTTGTAATGCTAAAGTAAATTTTAAAATCTGCCTGCAGGTTGTACACAGCGTGCAAGGGATTATGTTCAAAGATCTGAAGCAAACTCTGCGAAAAGAGCAATGCGACTCGTCTATATTGCTGACGGCTAATGTACCTGCTGCTAAAAAGATTGTTGTTCATGGTCCCTTTGGTAAGTCAACAGGATTTGCTACCAGATGTGTTTAGAAAACAAAACAAATTAATAATTTACCTTCGTGATCATAGGCCCAGAGTCTGGAGGAATTCCAACTCAATTTCCAGTACAAGAGGATACTCAATTTGTTCAAATTTTACGTGAAGCTTATGATTTCTTCAGCATTGACGAGGAGCACCATAAAGAATACTTTCTTGTTGACCACAAAACCCGTAAGATCAAAAGTGTTCCTAAAACTTTACTTTAAAAAATGAGGAAACTATATAACAATAACATGTTTCATTTCAAATTTCAGATCAAATCCACAATCCGAATTCATACGTTCGTGACTTTTACTTTTTTTCACGAGCGGCTCACCCACAACTGAGCTTGACGCACATGGCTCCTGATCATGCCTATAATGCTTTACAGAGACAATCATTCATATTAAAATTTCTTGAAAGCGGAAAAGGTAAAAATTTGTACTTGCGACCACATTATGAGCTATGCAATTTGGATGAAGTACCCAATAATATCTTTGTTTTTCAAAAAGTTACCTTAACATGGGCAATTTTGAAGAATGTTGATCAAGTCATGCAACGAGTTGTATTCTTACATGAAGAACTGATGAAGCTTCCATCATTTCCGAGAAAAGCATTAGAAAGTGATATTGATATTTGCAAAGGGGGCATGATGGGACGAGTAAGTCTCTAAATCTGTTGGTATCTGTATAACTTTTCATGTGTTTAAAGATAGGCAGCTAAAAAGTATGTTCATTAATTTAGGAACTGCTGGGGCTTGATGTGCTGCATAAATTCATGTGGACAAAGTTAATCACAAGAATGTTTGAAGCAATGACTGGAAACTTTGCGTATTCTGGAGACATTCATCTATTCCTTAATGTTTTGAGTGGTGAGTTTTTGGTAATAATAAAAAGCGACATTCACTGACTTCAATCTTTATTTAATGCGCTGAAATTATTTTCAGGATCGCTGCTGGTTCATTCGGAAGATGCCACAATAATAAGATACGTAATAGCTGCATTTATCAACGCAGCCCAACAGTTCAAAAATATCTTTTCAACAAATGGCTACCTGCTAGTAATGCCGCCTTTGCTGTTGACGTATTGCAATCATCAGAGTAATCCTTTGGGTAAGCTAAAATGGCAATTCTAGATGCTTCATTTAGAGACATGACATTACATGTCATATTCAATATAAATGTCATTTTAGTTACGGGCTCAGTAGAGTTTGCAGTCAAAGAATTCTACTTGCTTCACCGGAAGCCATTCGTATTGCAAATGTTCGGAGCGCTCGCCGCACTGCTGGATACGGATGAGCAAGCGCAATATGGAGACCCAACTAGAGTGCCATCGAAATGTTTGTTCCGTCTTTTACTTTCCCTGGAGACACCGACGCCGGACCCCTTACACATCACTGAATTAATCCACGGACCGCAACCACTCCGTCCTCTCGATTTTTGTTATCACGATGATTCCGATGAAATCACGGTGCTGGATTGTATTTCAATGTGTGTTTGCGTCGTCGCCTATGCATCCGATTCGCTAAGGGGTCAACAAATGCTGGTAAGTACTATACTTGAGTCGAATTTGTATAATTCCATTCAATTAATTCTAAGCCATATTTGCCTTCAGACAATTTTAGAAGCAGTGCTTCCACCGTACCTGACGCACATTCAGACAAACAAGACTGAAGGGAAAACGGAACGAGACATAATAAATCACATTGCGGTGGCAATGAAGACTCTGGTCAATAACTGCGAACCTTTAGCCAAGTAAGTTTTCATACTATTGCTCAAATGACGCAATTCAAATGAAACCAACAGTAATGAAAACGGGTTTACGACAGGAATTACTCTGGACCGCAAATGTCCAGTCCAGCGGATCTTCGAGGCTCAAGTCAACGAAATTATACGAGCAAAGGGGGCATCATGACACCTGGCTATGAGTTTGCTGATGACGACTCCCATTCCAAATACATGAGTGATCCGTCAAGAAACAAGCAAAGTGCTTATGACCGTGATATGCAAGATTCTGAAGTGATACGAGATGAATTCCGCCGTCCTAGAGATACGTTGCTTTGTTTAGTTTCTGATTTTTATTCAAAAAGCTCTGCACGCTTACCTGAACTTGCAAAGAAAGGAGGGGCTGAAGCAAAACCAGTGGAACTACTGGATCTGAGAAGTCACACTGTAAGCGTCTATCATTATAGATAGCAACATTTACAACACTTACATGTTGTAACTCTGTATTTTTATTTGTTTTCCTAATCATAGAGGCTTGCCGAGGTTTCAATGAGCTTACTCAAAGTTAGTCCATACGATCCACCGACGATGGGTTGTCGCGGCCTACAAAAATACATGGTGGAGGTGTTTCCTTATGGAGAATGGACTCATGAAGGTTCCCGAACAACCCTAACAGCCTTTCTTAGAAGATTAGACAAGACCTTTATCAAAATCTGCAAGAAGCCATCCATAAGAGTATGCTTGAATCTTTTAAATTTCAATTTCGTGCAACAGTTTTTACTTTTAGTTAAATTGTAAAATATAATTAACTCTTTTAGCGTCACACGGATTGGGAAGCCGCTGCTGGTCTACTTAAGGGCATTTATCAAATGTTGTGGAGACACCCTCATATCGTCCATAATCAGCATTTAAAATCTCTCATCACAACATGCGAGTGTCTACTAATGGGTGAAGGGCAAGCCAGTGAACTTGGTTTGAGTACAGCTGGCCAGGCATTAATGGGGAAGATCCCACCCACACATTTCTGTTCAACGGTTGTTCGACTGCTTGCATTACAAGTTCGAGCTTTAGGGGTCAGTAATACTGCATCATTACTATATGTTAGATCAGTTCTAATCGTTGGGATCTGAAAGATTTAAAAGATTTTTTGAATTTATCTCAGGAAACCTATTCACTGGAACAAGCCTGTGGGGTGCAGTATACCCTTGCCTCTCCTTTAGACAAATCTGATGTTCTTCTAATGCATTTGCTAATTCCAATGTGTCTCAGAGTGGGGACTGGGCGTAAAGGTGAAGGGATAAACTAGTTTCCCATTAGATGGAACGCTTCTTGTCGGAATAGATGTTGTAATAATGAAAAAGCTATATATGTTTCAACTTTTATATTGCATTTCAGCAGACGTGCCAAAAATGCGGAAGACTGATATAGTTTACATTCTCAACGTAATATTAACAAGCCTAAATACTGGAGGTCCTCGAATCAAAAGTACAGCAGAGTCCAATAGCACATCAATCATTGGAGGCATTGGAGGAGCATCAGGAACGACGAGATCGGGTAGTGTTACGGAGCGGAAGCTCAAGCAATCTACATGCCAAATTGCATTTTTAGGTAGGTTTAATAATCACATTATGTCCTCAAGTATGTTATTTGATATTAACTGATGATAATCTTGATAAATTTTAAGGGTTGAAAATACTTTGCGTATGCTTCGATTCCGAACTAAGTTCAGAATGGCCTAGAACCGTTAGAGTGATTCAGGAGATGGGGAATAGAGGAGAAGGGGGAGCAGCCCTGTGGGAATACTTGGAGTTTGTTGTCACCGTCCGAAGCTCAATTTTTCCAATGTGTAGACCCTTAATCGCACACAAGGTACTAGAAATTAGAAAACCCACAAGAATGGTTAGCTTTTCAAGTTTACATATTTGAACAAATCTTGATGAAATGGGATTTGCAATGTTTTCTCACCCTCAAGTTATCTCTTCCACCTACCAATGACCAAGAACGTCACTACCAGTTCGTAATCCGGGAAAAGCTGAAAGAAATTGTGCTTCCAAAATGCAAAGGTCTCCTTTTGCTAGATCTAGCTCACCAAGTAAAGCAGCTAAAAGAGGATTTGGAAACGAGAAAAGGTAAGTCCAAATCTTTACTCATCTTCGGGATTACAATCAGATCAGAAGGAGACATCGTAGCCAGCGGGGATCTGGAGCTTAGTAGTAGCAGAAAATACGCAACAACCATATGCCTTTCTTGGATCCTAAAAAAACACCCATGTTTCTGTGCACGTATGATTATTAGAAACAGAGCTAAACAAGCGAAACCTGAATCCCGAAGTAAATGAAGCTAGGAGCAGGCCACGTCCCTCACTCTCAGAATTATTCCCAAACATAGCTGCACGCTTTGGAGCTGGTGGAGACGACACCTCGAAAGGGTCTACTTCCAACATTCACAAGTCCCTCAATCGTGAAAGTAGTGTCAGAGTAAAGCCCACTACACAAGGTAGCACAATTTGTGCATCTCACACAAAACGAATGAACAAATTTTATGAATGTGTATGTTATACTACTGCATTTTACGTGTGTGATGCGAACATAACCTCTAAAGTATTATAATATAAATGTTCGTGGACAATGCAATCGTCAATACAAGTAGATGATTGATTTGTGTTTGCATGACTAGATAAAACAATTTTCCTGCAAAAAAACATTTGAAGGATATCCTTTGCATATTTTGTTTGCCACAGTGCCATGTTTATCGTGTATAATGTCTGTTTAAAAACAGAAAGTTATCTAGTAGAACTTGTTGTTGGTACGTATCCGTGGTACATTTTTATGATGAATGAAATCTATACATACTTTCATTAGGAACATTCTCCTGTATAGCACAGCTCGAATGATGCTTGGCTTCCAGTTTCGCCTAACCTGTTCTCATCTGTAAAAAATGCAATTGCAATGCAACCAAACCATTTTTATAAAATTATCTTTGCTTGTTTTGCCTTCAATCTTTTTGCACTTTTCATAAACCACTATATATTTCGTTTCACAAGAACAATTTATATTAAATATATCTATATAATATCTATAATAATTGAAAAAATAACACGCGTAAGAATATCTTAATATTTTATATGTCAAAAAAACGAAAAAAAGAAGAAGAAAATAAGGCTGCTCTGTCTGAGACATTTTTTTCTGTGTATGTTTTTCTATCTGTCTCTCTGTCTGTGTGTTACAAATGTTCACACACTTTCCTCCAAAGGTCGAATGGTGGATCGCTTCATGCGAAGAGTGAGTATTGCCGGTGATTCTCCGTTTACTATTCCCGAAAACTCTATCCTCAAAGCTAAAGGTCTCTTAACCACTCTCTTCTCATAATCTTAACTATTTCTCTTACTTTCTCTTTATGTCTTGTCTCTCTCTTTTTCTCTATTGATGTAAGATTAAAAAATATATTAATGTGATGTGAATATGTGAGCGAATATGAAACAAAATATTCAAATGCTGCCTATTTGTCAAAGTAACTCTTGTAAGCCTATTTTCACTTTTGTGGTCCATTTAATCTTTCTTGTATCAATTCTTTCTTCAAAAATTTGCTCTATCAAAAGGCATCTAATAGAATCAAAGTGTCGAAATTCATAATTATTATTCTCTGACCATTTTAAAAGGTTTTTCACTCAATCACGTTGCGCCCATTGCTGCATGACTTATAAATTATTATAAAACACAAAAACATGAAGCCTTGATTGATTCATCTAAAGTTTTATAGTACTTTGCAAAGCTAGTTTTTAAACATTATTATCCACAACACCTCCTCATCTACACACTACACTTTTTTAGCCATGCACAAAAGTATGCAGTTTTTACCCCTTTCAACTATCCAAATTGTGGTTTTTTGCTCGCAAGTGGTTCAATGAATACAGAACCATTCTAGAATTATTTTCATATATTATCACTTTCGTGGTGAAAGTCACTTTCTCTACGTTTCTCACGCGCTAATAACACATATGCTCAATAATTTAGTTTAATACCACAATGAGTTAGATGAATAAATCCCTTTACCCCTTCACTCCTTTGCAGTTGGAAGACTGGAATGACTATTTTTTTAAATGAAAAGAAAGGTTGGATCTCTAGGTTTTTTATCATCGTTTAACAGGTCAAAGACATTAATGAAAACGGTTTTACTTGCAGAATAAATATGACATTTTTCCAATATACTGTCGATTTTTTTTGTCAGGATAGGAAGGAGTTAATCATAAATCTGTGTAAATATTTGCTGTCGAAAAGCTACTTGAGTTCTTTCTATAAAAACTTATTCATCAGTGTATTGTTTATATTTTTACTGTAAATACGTGGCTATATGTAAACGCATGTTGATATATGATGTGATGAAGGTTCTGTTTTTATGTTTCAATTTCTTGTGCGATTGCACATGCAGAATTTTGATGTTTGCATTTGTTTTGTCGCATGAAATAAAGGGCTAGATCGGGAGGAGGGAACCTCAGAGCTTCATCCTGAAGGACCTTCGGAAGGTCCTTCTGCAGAAGAGGAAGGTCCTTCCGGAACCAAGCCTCACCGTTTGCAAAGAGCTAAGCATCAAAGTAGAAAGACATTTCGTTTTCGAAAGAGTCGGAAAGGTGATCGTGAGGTAAGGGCTAAATGTTATCTTGACTAACCATGATTCGACAAAAGGCCAATCGATGATTTCAGTTTTTTTTGTTTCAATTTCAATAGAATTTTTCCAGTGTGGATGTGGAAGAGGAAAGCCAGACAAATTTGGAGTCTCCTACAACCCCACTTTCGCCCTCACCGAAAGAAGAGCTCCTATCTAAATCTGAAAAGTCCAAAGAGATTGATGATGAGAAAAATAGCAATGGAAACGGGGACTCTGCAACCAAGCCCAAACTAAGCCTAAGGTTGAGATCAAAGAAGAGGAAGAAATCAGCATCTCCTCAAAATGGAGCAGACTGTGAGAGTCAAAATTCATTTTCTCGGACTTCAAGCACTTGCGGTTATAGAGAAAGTTTTGGTATGCTGTTATTTGTGCCTGCTGTAGATGATCATGTATGAAGAGAGACAATCATTACGAACCAGATAACAGTTCATTAATTACATACTTGTCAATCTAGATGAAACTCTGGCTCTCTCCGAATGCGTTTTTCTCTGATTTCTTTCGGATTCTATTTGCTCGAATGCTCTATATAAGTATTTTTATCTTTCACTTTTGCACTTGCATCATCATAATATTTAATTGCTCAATTTAAAGCATTTTTATTGCATTTCCCATTCAAGTTTATTATATTGAACTAAATTTACTTGGACTAATCATATTTGTCATTGCTCCACTTTACAAATAATAGTCACTTTTTGTACTTTTCCTTCAAAATTCCATAGTCTGCATGAATAGGGGAATGTCTATCAAACAAGTTAGCTGTAAATTTATTATGATGACATTAGAAAATGTTGTTTTAAAACAAAGTACTGCTACAAGTAACTTGTATCCTAATACTTTTACCTACCGCATGATGGTCATGCCATGACCTTTCTGGTTCAAGTAATTTTTTTGCATTGGCTAACGAAAATATGAAATTTGCACAATTTATAATCTTTACTGAATGAACAAAAACATTTTTTATGCCAAATGCTGTTCTGACTTATGCATGGATGAATTCCACCAATTCCCATGATTTAACATGTTCTTTGTTTCAACTGCAAACTGACATGCAGGCTCCGTGGAACGGTACAGCTTGCAAATGCTGGAAAGACTGGAGATTCCTGGTGACGAGGGATCAGAAGATGACAAACCAATCAGCCGTCAAAACCGGAAAGGGAAAGAAAAGGGGGCGGATGACGAGGACACACTCATTTGATAGTTGCTGAAAACCTCGGTAGAGCTGTGATCAAAAACTTGTTCATTATATATCGTCTTTATTTTCATTTTTATACAATGTAGGATCTGCGTTCAGTTTAATTTAACATAGGTTAAACTTATATAGCAGGCAGTACTCGACTAGAGTGCACGCGGCTAGACATCATCGAATCAGTATTATATTAAATTGTTATAGCTAAAATTATAATATTATGTAGATAGCTAGTTAGGGCAGGGGATACTGATGAATCTATAATGAATGTGATGATGAGGAATCAGGTTGTTTTTATGAAATACTGGATTCCAGAGATTTTGGTATTCGCTACATATTGTGCAAGGAAAAAAATGATAAAACGACTTGCCTCCAAGAGAATAAAAATATTTGTTATAAAGAATTAAGTGGTGTGGTGCTGTCTATCCAAAAGCTTATCTTGTTTAATTAATTATTACTAGTATTGAATCTATGCATTGAAAAGCGCTTAAACTGTTGGAATAAGCGCGGTAGGCGCAAAAATGTTGTACAAAATAATCATTGTTAACAGGCAATATTTGTTGAAAAAATATTGTTGAATTTGTAGCAAATTTTATCCGTGAATGTTGGAAAGACTGTTGAATAAAACGAAAGGTTATTATGTATTTAACTCAAGAAACTCATGATATTATATGGACTTCTTTATTCACATTTGGGTTTAGTAAGTACCGTCATATTCACAAAGTTATCTTGCTCTTCTTCATTTTTGAAAACTTGTGAGCCATCAGGCATTGTAAAATCTTTGAAATAGAAACGACGAACCTCTTCAAAGCCTAGCCGCTTACCTACTTTTCTGGATATTGGATTAGAGAATTCACTATATATCAATGGGAATCCTTCTGAAAATAGCTGCGATATTGTTCGTCTAAAGAGTTCAGTGGCTAGTCCTTTACCCCTGAATTCCTTTTCAACAGATAGAATTGCTAGTTCCGGAAAGTTGGAAATGCCATAAGTCTCATGAATGTTGAATGTACTCTCCATTTGCTCTAGAACGTGAAGAAACTTTGTTGTAATGGGTGACCTCGGCTCAAAACTTGGTAGTGGGTTTTTCAAGTCATGAAAGTTTGTGATTAGAACAGCAATGATCTAAAATATTGCAATTTTCTTTTTAAATTTAATCAGAATTGAGGGAAAATGATATATTATAGACTGTCACAAGCTATCTTACTCACCCAGTTGGGTTCATTAGTTGGAACTACAGCCAAGTGTTTTTGATACCGGTTTAGCATGTCAGTCATTCGTGTGTTGTAGTCGTGTTCACGTTCCGGAGTGAATCCACATGCCTTGTTTACTGGCTCCTCAATATAAAAATTGTTCTTGAGGTGAGTGAGCACAGACTGGTAATCTGATAGTTCGATAAATTTGAAGGTAAACTCCTTCCACGTGCTTTCACTTGGAGTTTCCATTGTAATCCCCAGTTTACTGTGCACCCACCACAACCACAAACGAATGCACAAACAAATAACAGTAACAGAATAATTAAGCGAGAACAACGGATTTGAAGTGTTATTTTGAAACAAATTCAATTTATTGTAGTTTCTTCCGAGCATTCAGCTACAGATCCGTGAAGTAAATATTCTAATAGCATGATCCAGTAATTCAGTTTTAATTTATGTACTTAAATCACAATCAGAGTCTTCAGACATATTTATACACTTCGTGTACGAAAACCAAGGTATATATGATATAGAATGACAATGCGAGATGAGATATGAAACATTAAACAAATAGTCAGATTTTTACTGGCTGACAACGAGACAAGTATTCACACTCTTTGCTTAAACAGTATATTAAATGTTAGAGGAAAAAATGCAGTTGTGTCTACCTACTGCAGATACAAGTCGCTAACCAAACATACTTCTTAACATGAACATGCCATTTATGCATGATTCCTTATAATAGGAAAGCATAGGAAACGCTTCTTTAGTGTTAGCCTGATACTCTCAATCGAACAGATAAAACTATATATCAACCAACTTCATCAACACAGAAAGAATATAGGATAAAAATGTTGTCAACAACTTTACAACTTCGCGATGTTTAAAAATGTATACTCTGCTTCAGATCCTCCAGCCTCCAACCCAGCCGCATATGTTACTTATCTAAAAATTAAGATTTAAACTGACGAATTCTAATATGGGAACCGGCCGTCCTCCTAAATCCCTTATTAACGCTTCTATAACTGATGAATGAGCATAATACCTTTTTGGTTTAAATTTCCAAACCCTTACATTGATTGAAACGCCCTCATCTGAGTGAGTACATTTTTGTGTATGCCATGCTGTGAAATAATTCGCAATAAATATAAGGCATAAGTGAAAAAATACAAACAAATATTATATTTTAACCGAAGTCTCAATACTATACTTAACAACAGTTTTTGTATTAATCTCTGATTTAACTTTTGAAAATGCAAGTGTTGCCGTTCTATCAATAAATATGTTACACTCTGGCTTTACCAAATAGAAAAGAAGTCCATTATAGATCTAAAACAGTTTCAACTACAAAACGTTCATTGCCAGCTTCCCCAAAAACAGAACTTCCATCTTCATGTTTGCAATCGTTGTAATATAATCTGGACACCTCTTTAAATCCATATTGTTCCCCAACCTTACGAGATATTGGGTTCGTGAATGTGCTCGAGACAAGTTTGTGACCATCAGCTTTCAGTTTCAATATGGCCTTCTTGTACATTTCTGCTGCTAATCCCTTTTTTCGAAATTCTTTATCGGTAGAAATTATGAAAATCTCTGCGTAATCATCCACTTGCCGTTTATCATGAATACTATATTTCTGTTTCAATTGAATAACGGCATTTTTAACGAGCAGTGTCAGTGGAGACCGACACTCACGAACAGGCAGGTCGTTCCCTTTTTCATGAATCCAGATAATTAAAACTGCTGCAATCTGCGAGAAAATTCATCTTGGCTTCTAAAAACATTTTGATAGCAAGGCAAATACATAGACAATTTCTGTTTTACCTTGGTTGGTTCTTCTAACGGAAATGCGTAAAAACTACCATGTCCAAGGTCAAGAATATCGGTAACTTTTTCTGTGAAATCTTTCAAGCGGTCCGCTGTGACACCAAGCATTTGATGAATCGGTTCATCCTTAAGAAAATTTTGCTGCAAGTGTGAAAATACAGTTCCATAATCACTCTTGTCAATTACTTTGAATCCAAACCCGTTCCACTCTTTGGTTACCACGTTGGAATCAATGTTGGCCATCGTGTGCTTTGCTTTGCTGGAACTTTCAGGAGTAATTATGTGTTTGCTACGTAGATTTTAACTAAACCAAATAACTTCAATGTAAAGTTGAAAGACCTTTGTTTGAAGGTTTAATTATTTGTTGTGAGTTCAAATATATAAGGTAACATTAACGAACTTTTATAAAATGAAAAGGGGTTGGTATTTTGCTTTGCTCATTTTAAAGACAGATTAAACATTAATTTACTCACGCAAACAAAAGACGTTTTTCCAATGCCAAAAAAGATAATCTCATAGCACTACAAAGTTGAAAGTACGAGTGAGCAAACTAGCCAGGTCTAGTTATTGTATGCTGTAGAATGTTTTGACCAAACATTTGATCATTCCGATATGAGGATCTTCTATTTGAATGAACATTCAACAACAATCATCAATACGTTCTTAGATTCTATGACGAAACTCATCCCAAACACATATATTATCTTGACATTCTAGTCAAGAACTGTTCTCCAACTTTATATTATTCCTTCTTCTCACTTTTGCTTGTATTTGCATAATATACACTTATAAATACAAGGAATAGTCCTTTATTCATGACTATACTTATAATATTATCGACAAACATTTCCACATTCGTTAATTTTTTTACAGAACTTGCTACAGCATAAATTCGATAAATACACTAGCTAGTGATTCCTATGACGTGATGACTTGATGACGATGTCCTATTCAATCGGCTATAAGTAATGTTATAAAGTATGGTGGGAAGTAAACGAACTCTCAATTAACCAAGTTGTGGAGTCTAGTTTGTATGCTTACACTTGCCTTTATTCATTTTCATACGATTTACAGGTCATTTATGAGGTGATGATAAGAACTGAAAAATAGCTGGCTAATTGAATCTTCTGATTTCCCATTCATTCTAAATGATAACAAATCAAACTGCATGTTTCAACAAAATGTTGGTTCAGTAACTGAATGAGTTTTCTCATTCAATTGCATTTTATTAATCTCTTAATCTGCTTCACGTCAATTAACCGCTGTTCACATTGATCCACTGAATGCCCGTCTTGCTGATGATGCAAAGTACAGTTGATGTATTACTATCATTTCTAAAAATACATGGAATCGCCAAAGTATATTTAACCCAAGGAAATGCCCAAACCTACAGTTTCAAACCTTGTCTGAAACGAAAAATGAGGATGACTTCGTAACTTTAGTTGAATTTATTTAAAACCACATCAATTTGATCAAAACCCTTCCCAATAAAATATTCTACAATCTACAGTCAACACAAAACAACAAAAAACTACTCTTTGCAATTCTGTGATCAAAAACAAGAGTAAATATTCATCATTCACAATTGCTATATCTAAGCTTCTTGCATAATGCCAGTCCTACTCTCGAGCATCCGAGAGCTGCTTTGCAAGTCATTTCTCCAAACGAGCAACCCCGCGGTTGCTGTCGTATGCTCAGGTGGAACATTGCCGTCCACGTAAATAGGAAACTTATTCCAATGTAAGCATAAAACATATTCTTGCGGCAGTCTGACCACTGAAATGAAACAAGATTTTATTAAAAACTTTAAAATAGTAGGCGTACGTTTAAAATGGTATCGTACCCCCATATCTCGACGCGATTCTGGAAAAAGAACTGGGATTGTTGGGAAATAACCCGGGTGAACCACCTTTATTCGCCGTTCCACAAAGTGTTCGATCCTCTACAATGAAATATGACATGAAAAATAAATTTCATGAAGCAAGGGATACTTAAAAACTGCATCGTAATACTTAGCGTTCGTACCGTCATCAATATATGGAAACACGTATCTACTAAAATCCATCCACCCACGACGTAATGTATAAAGGGAATTCCAATAGGAAGTCCAAGATCCAAATCACAGCGATGCAGAAGAGGAGAAGCTGGGATTTCAGCAGAACTGACTACTAAAAACACTGTCGTAAATGTAAATTAAATTAACTTGAATCCTTAAAACTACCTTTCGAAACAATGTAGACTTGTCACTCTGAATATTCTTACAACACGCAAAGTAGTGGACAAACCCAACCAATAGGTGAAGCCTTAATGTAATCTTTCGCAATTTTTTGGGCCCTTTCCGAAATACTCCAAACATAATCATGACAATTAACACAAAATGGGCCAGCCACCCAACAGAATGATGAATCTTTCCACCCAAATGAAGTGAATGGCCCCACGACACATTTGAACTGTGTAAGGTTATTTGAGAAGTAACAAAAAGGGTTATGGAGGCGATTGAACAGCAAATGTGAACCTGCGAAAACGTTTAGAATAATGAGATCATCGCTAGAAATGGAGGAGGAATTTAAAGTGTGGCATTGAATTAAATTGAATAGTTACCCAGAACCACACTTGAATCGAGCAGCATTGATGTTGCATGAACGTTTCTTTGAGGTAGCGGGCCGCGAACAGTGACACCGGATTCAGAAACATGGCGCAGAAAATACAAAGTATTCCGTGGTACTTTCTTCCTTGCTAGTATCAAACCAAACCGAATTATATATGAATTTGTAAGAGAAATAACAGAATCTTTAGGCAAAAGTTAATTAGTTACCCAGAAGTGCAGAATGTTGTGTTTAGATCTGGTGGTATGTATAAGTCCTCGGTTTAGAAGATCTTCTTTCGTCACAGTCTTTACAAAAATGTTGGAAATATCTAAAGCATCTTCCACAGTCACTGGAGCACGGCACGGATTTGAACACTGCAGAGATCGGCTAATATTCAGTGTTACCGTATACACAGTATACTTTGTGAAGTTGAGACCCTCGAACTCTGGGGAGCTGCTATTTTTATTACATGCCTGGAGGTAGTCGTGACTGTGTCTCTTTAGTTCATCTTTATTAATTTCTGTACAACGACCACCAAAGGTTGCGAAGTATCTCTGTTGAAAGCGGGGAAGCACCTGACAAGCATAACGGAGGCTGTCAGATTGAAAATTAGGATGAAAGAACTCTTGCTTGACATTGTTGATAGCTTTTCGATTAATCCAAGAAGCTTCTCCAGTCAATTGTCCTGACACATCATTAGTTACTAACTTGTCGCATTTCAATACATTCCAATTAGGATGCTTGATATCTGCTGCACCTACCCATTGCGATCGCAGCCAGTAGTTTGGCATCTTGCGGTAGAGATAATGATCTTTGTACAATTCTTCGTCCAAAGTTGTTCCGTTCTTGGTGTTTATTCTCCATAATTCAATGGCTTTAGTAGTAAGAATATAAACTCTGGTTGAACCAGACCTTTTAATTAAAATTTAGGAATAAATAACAGAAATTGTATTTGTTTTTATGCTTAAAATACGCACTCTGGTCGAAATTTGAAATGGCGATTACACCAGTATTAACCGCCATGTAAAATGTACTCCGTGTCGCAGATCCTTGATTGGCATCCAAAGTGGCTCCCTGGATTCTCCTGTTTTTTGGTATAAAAGGTCCTGTTTTGCAACCATCCATACACCTTGGGACGCTTTCACCTCTCGTGGGCCAACAGCACCGCAAGGAAGCACTTGATAAGGTGTTGGGCCAAGAAAGACCGATGGGTCAGAAGGCAAGCATTGTTCAAGGGGGTCTGTCACAAATTCTCCAATAGCATTGTACAAATCGTCATCCACCTGTGCATATACAAATCGAATACTATCCGACTTGTCGACCAACTCGATTTCAATATGGAGCCATCCATTCAATAGGTGCGTTGTGCCATTTGAGTCGGTTTGTTGAACGGCATAAATGTTCATTTTGAAATGTTTGTCCTCCTCGTCACACAGTTCTACATCTCGAAGTGATTTCACATTCCATGAATATTGACAGTCATGTTTCTCCACACCATCCTTATAAATAAAGGTCGTGTAAAACGTTAGATTTGGTTCGCGTTTCGAAGTAGACAGTTCCATTGTTCAATCGAGTCTTAAGACATTTAAATAAACTTACAGGTCCAAAAAATACGTCCGGCTTTTTGCGAAATATTTGAGAACGCATGGCACCTCCAAAGCGACTTAAAAACTTTTCAGCCCCAATGCCAAAAATTACGGGTTCTTCGTTCCATAAACCGTAAGTCAACGGGGAGTAACCTCCAGTCTGAACGCATTGCGTACGAATTACATACTGACTAAAACTGTCTGCGTATGTAGTACATCGGAACATTAACAGTGATAAAATAGTTACAATCGATAGCATATCAAACATGTTTTGATGCTAAGAACTTTTTAGGAAGAAGTTCGTTCTTCAAAAACATTTCCCCTTCATTTGAATTGAAAAATTAATAATTCAAATATTTTAATTGAAAAATTAATAATTCAAATATTTTAATTGAAAAATTAATAATTCAAATATTTTAATTACTGCAAGAATATTTTTTTTTGAAGATTTGGGTTGTTACATAGAAACCAAAGATAGAAACCAAAATAGCTAACATGTTAAATCACTTACATTATCACTGTGTAAAAATTTGAAGTGTAATTTTTCAAAATAGAGGGATAATTTGTCAAAATTTCATTTTTCAACTTCTCGTACCCACATTTTTAAAAAACGCATCCAAAAAAGCGTTTAAATTGCATCCGTTTGGTCACTCTATTGATAAGCATTAAAAAATTTCTCCTGAATTCACCGTTCATTACAAAAGATGTCTAAACTAAATCCAATTCCGTATTGTTTCAACACAAAATAGGTTCGAGTTCGAATAGAATGATTTTAACATTCAATTGCATTTCATTAATTCGCCAACATTTACTCCGATTTACCAACATTCAGTAACTGAATAAAAGCTTTGTGTGCAGAATACCAGTTTGCGTTTATGCCAAACACGACTGATGTACTAATATCATTCCGAAATGCATACAATCAAAAACTACATTTAGAATTCAAGGAAGTGCCAAAACCTAAAGTTTCCACCTTGCCTGAAATGAAAATGAGGATGACTTTGTAACTTATGTTGAATTTATTTAAAACCACATCAATTTGATTAACAACCTTCCCAATAAAATAATATGCAATTTAGGTAAACACAACTATATATATACTATTTGTAATTCTGTGATCACGCTCAAAACAAGAGTATCAATATTCATCCTTCACAGTTGTTATATTTAAGCTTCTTGCATAATGCCAGTCCTACTCTCGAGCATCCGAGAGCAGCTTTGCATGTCATTTCTCCAAATGAGCAACCTCGTGGTTGCTGTCGTATGCTCAGGTGGAACATTGCCGTCCACGTAAATAGGAAACTTATTCCAATGTAGGCATAAAACATATTCTTGCGGCAGTCTGACCACTGATATGAAACAAGTTTGTTATTGTAAACTTGAAATTGTAGACGTATGTTTAAAATGGTTTTGTACCCCCATATCTCGACGCGATTCTGGAAAAAGAACTGGGATGGTTGGGAAATAACCCGGGTGAATCACCTTTATTCGCCGTTCCACAAAGTGTTCGATTCTCTACAATGAAATATTATTTGAGGCGTAAACTTTATGACGCATACGTTAAACCTGTACAGTAAAACTTTATATTCGTTCGTACCGTCATCAATATATGAAAACACGTATCTACTAAAATCCATCCACCCACGACGTAATGTATAAAAGGAATCCCAATAGGAAACCCAAGATCCAAATCACAGCGATGCAAAAGAGGAGAAGCTGGGATTTCAGCAGAACTGACTACTAAAAACACTACCGTAAATGTAAATTGAATTAATTAAATTGAATCCTAAAAGCTACATTTGGAAACAATGTAGACTTGTCACTCTAAATATTCTTACAACACGCAAGTAGCCAATAGGTGAAGCCTTAATGTGATCTTTCGCAATTTTTTGGGCCCTTTCCGAAATGCTCCGAAGATAATCATTATAATTAACACAAAATGGGCCAGCCACCCAATAGAATGGTGAATTTTTCCACCCAGGTGAAGTGAATGGCCCCACGACACATTTGAACTGTGTAAGGTATTTGAGAAGTAACAAATAGGGTTATGGAGGCGATTGAACAGCAAATATGAACCTATAAAAATGTTTAGAATATTGGGATCATCGGTAAGAAATGGAGGAGGAATTCGAAGTGTGGCATTGACTTAAATTGAATAGTTACCCAGAACCACACTTGAATCGAGCAGCATTGATGTTGCATGAACGTTTCTTTGAGGTAGCGGGCCGCGAACAGTGACACCGGATTCAGAAACATGGCACAGAAAATGCAAAGTATTCCGTGGTACTTTCTTCCTCGCTAGTATCAAACCAAACCGAATTATATGTGGATTTGAGGGAGAAATAGTAGAAGCTTTAGGGAAAAGTTTATTAATTACCCAGAAGCGCAGAATGTTGTGTTTAGATCTGGTGGTATGTACGAGTCCAGGATTTAGAAGATCTTCTTTCGTCACAGTCTTTACGAAAATATTTGAAATGTTAATAGCATCCTCCACAGTCACGGGACCACGGCACGGATTTGAGCACTGCAGAGATCGGCTAATATTCAGTGTTTTCGTATACTGCGTATACTTTGTGAAGTTGAGACCTTCGAACTCCGTGGAGCTGCTATTAGTATTACATGCCTGGAGGTAGTCGTGACTGGTTCTCTTTCGTGTGACTGTGTGATTTTCTGTGCAACGACCGCCAAATGCTGTGTATGTTATTCTTGGAGCCTCATATGGATGTGTTTGGCAAGCAAAACGGACGCTGCCGACTTGGAAGTCAGGATGAATATACTCCTGCTTAACAGTGCTTTTAGGTGTAAGATTAATCCATGTAGCTACTCCAGTCAGATGTCCAGGCTCATCATTAGTCACTAATTTATCGCATTTCAAGTCCCCCCGATTTGGATGCTTGATATCCGCTGCACCTACCCATTCCGAGCGCAACCAATAGTTGGGCATCTTGCGGTAGAGAAAATGATCTTTGTACAAATCTTGACCCGTGGCTGTTCCGTTCTTGGTGTTTATTCTCCACAATTCAATAGATTTGGTAGTAAGAATATAAACTCTGGCAGAACGGGGCCATGTATTAGAATTTAAGAATTACCCATATATTTTTTAATTGTTGGAACTACGTACTCCGGCCGAAATTTGAAATGACGATTGCACCAGTATTCGTTTAACCGCCATGTAAAATGTACTCCATGTCGCAGATTCTCTATTGGCATCAAAAGTGGCTCGCTGGGTTCTCCTGTTTTTGGGTCTAAAAGGTCCTGTTTTGCAACCATATATACAGCCTGAGACGGCTTCACTTCTCGTGGGCCAACAGCACTACAAGGAAGTACCTGATAAGGTGTTGGACCAAGGAAGACCGATGGGTCAGAAGGTGGACATTGTTCAAGGGGGTCCGTCACGAATTCTCCAATAGCATTGAACAAATCATCATCCACCTGGGCATATACAAATCGAATACTATCCGACTTGTCGACCAACTCGATTTCAATATGAAGCCATCCATTCAATAGGTGCGTTGTGCCATTTGAGTCGGTTTGTTGAACGGCATAAATTTTTATCTTAAAACGTTTGTCTTGTTCATCACACAACTCTAAATCACGCGCTGCTCCAGGATTCCAGGAGTATAGACAGTCTTGTTTCTCTACACCATCCTTATCAATATAGATGGAATTAAGAATTGTGTCCAGTGTTAAAAGCTCTTAAATCAAAATACCGGTTTTCAACAGACATATCACACGCGTATGAGCTTACTGGTCCAATAAATATAGGAACGCTGCCGTCGACTACACCAGATCTCATAACAGATCCAAATATACTTGCAAACTTGTCAGCCCCAATGCCCATAGCTCGTCGGTTGGGTGCTTTACTCCATGAACTATGTACGTATGTATTGAATGCCCCAGTATGTACACATTGTCCACGCATTGCACTCCTAAACAAGTAGTTTCCAATTATGATTGGTTCGGCGTCTGTAGTCCATCGGAACATTAACAGTGATATAATAGTTACAATGGATAGCATAATCAATAAATAGATAACATATATTGGTGTCGCGATATTAGTTTTTCAATATTTTTCCTTTCTCAGAACTGTAAAAAGAATTTCTGTAAATGTCTGAATGTAAAATCAATTACTACCCTTTTTTGAAGACGTTTTGCCTTGTGCAATAAAATCCTTAAAATCAGATTGCACTGTTACATAGAAACTAATGTAACCCTGCTACTATACTCTAACAAAAGAGTTTACAGACTAGATACTACTCTAACAAACGACAGACAAGACTTGCGTTTCTAGACTCCAGTCTTTAGACTCGGTAGTTTAGGCGGAATGTTTTAGTGAATTTACATCATGCTCTTTGTTTATAAAACTATGAATACAACAGCGCTATTCAGTAACCAACTTTGATGCTGTGTGTTGCGTTTGCAAACGGTGAAGGAAACCGGTTCTGAATGAATGGCGGCCTGTCAAATGTGTTTGCTGTGCACATTTTTAATACTTATCACATCACAGCAAATTAATAAAAACATGATAAGTATTAAGCTTATTATGCTCTTTGATGAATATGGTTTATGTCTATATAGTATGCGTGTATATGTAAGTTGGTCACTTGTAACAAGATGCATGGAATGGATAATAACTTGCAGTACCTGCTACATCGTCACATTCTTACTATTACAGGAGAGTACAGCAAAACTTTTTAAAACGTAATATATGAAAGCTTGGAGTACATTCAACTACAGATGTGATTGATTTTATCACTCTGAAAGCAAATGATATTTAGAAAGTAGTTTGTATGTGTCAATTGTAACATTTTTAGAGTGCCAAGAAGAAGTGTGCAAAATGAGAGGGTTGTGTTTATCGTGGCTTATTGTTTTATCGGAGCTAATTTTTACTACAACTGCCACAGATGAATTAGTCCGAAGTCCTGTTGTTCAAACTAAATACGGACCAGTGCAAGGAGTGATACGTAAAGATCATTATGAATTTCGTAGCGTGCCATACTCGAAACCTCCAATAGGGCATTTGAGGTTCAAGGTATAAAGGTGGTTATATATAGGATACCTTTTAAATGTAAATGAACGCATAAGTTATTTTTACGTTTCTGAAGGTTCCGGAAGAGCCTGATCCCTGGACTGACACGCTTGATACAGTCAAGTTTCCAGAGTACTGTATTCAGTACAACGTGTTCTGGAATTCCACTGAAGGAACTGAAGATTGTTTGTACTTGTCGATTTTTACACCTAAATTGCCTACATCCGAAAATGAAAAATCAAAACTTCCTGTTATGGTATACATACATTCTGGTGGCTTCATGTTTGGTCGTGGAGCTCAGTTCAGAGGGGATTACCTAATGGAACATAAAAACGTAGTCCTTGTGGTCTTCCACTATCGCCTTGGATCATTGTGCGTCTTTTAAAACGCTTCCATAAGATAACATAAATATAGAGTATAACATAACATAAAGATATTCTGATGTTGATTATTGTAGGGGATTCCTTAACACAGGAGATGAGGAAAGCTTCGGCAACATGGGTTAGCTTTTATCTTGAAATTCTTGAACGTTTTTGCTACTAGTATGAAAGTACCGTTTAATTTTAATTTTTAGATTTAATTAATTAATTAATTTTAATTAATTAATTTAATTTAAAAATTAATTTAGGCATGAAAGATCAAATGCAGGCTTTACGATTTGTCCAGGAAAATATCGCCAACTTTGCAGGCGATGAGGATCGAGTAATGATATTCGGAACTTCCGCAGGATCAGCTAGCGTTCACTACCATATCATATCGCCAATGTCTAAGGGTACCTTTACCTTCTCACATATAATATTCTGTATTGTTTTGGCTAATTCCAAAATTAAGCATTAATGAAATGGAAACGAAATTTAAAATGTGATTAAGGTTTATTTCACACCGCCCTGTCTGCCAGTGGCTCTGCTTTGAATCCATGGGCATTTCAACCAAATCCAATCCCTAATGGCAAAAAGTTAGGCCAGTTCCTTAACTGTCCGGTTGACAATTCAAAGGACCTTGTGGAATGTTTGAGAACAAAAGATGCTCATGACATAGCGTTCACTCATAGTTTGTTCTTGGTAAGCTATGGATTCTGATATTTTAAGTTTCATAACTACATCATACATCTATAGCACATAACTAATCGTCACCGAATTCAGAACTTTTACAGTGATCCAATAGCAGCATTTGGGCCCTCGATTGAAAATGGAAATCCGGATCCCAGCACAAGGTTCCTTTCTGACACTCCAAGAAACATCATAGAAAAAGGGGCAGTAAACGAAGTGCCTTGGATTATTGGGTACTGTAAAATTAAGGATTTAGTTATTTTCATGAACAAGTATACAGCTCTAGACCCATGGGGCTAAATAAGACAAACTGATTTTCATTTAGATTTGATACTGATGAAGGATACGAGCACACCCTAGGTACTGTTTATAGTGATATTACTAACTAATACCCTTCCACCTGGTGTTTTTCGTCACAGGATTCTATGAGAAATTATGAATTATTATATGGTTTTTAAGGAATTGTCAAATCACAATCGTTGCTTGAAAGGCTGAATACAAAATGGGAAGAAGTGTTTCCAATCACTTTAGAGTATGTAAATGAACCACCGGAACTTCAATCAAGAATTTCCAAGAAAGTTCGAGAGTTTTATTTTGACAATCTTCCCATCAATGCTGACAATCCCAAAAATCTCAGTAATGTAAGTATGCAAAGGCATAAAAACCATGAAAGTAAGTTGCTTGTTTTTGATAATTTACATTTATCGGCATAACTGGTGGATTAACTATTGCAGGCCTATTCGGATAAAACTTTCATCCATGGAATTATCGAAGCTGCAAGACTTCATGCGAAACTTGGAAAAGTAGATTCACATCCAGTGTATTTATTTAATTTTGGTTACGAAGGATCTCACAGTATTGTTACTTTAAGAGGCCATTCTAGAGATGGCTTTGTAGCAAATCATATGGATGATATTCAGTATCTGCTCACAACTTTTCTGTTTCCATTTATTGAACCTGAAGCGCGAGACAGACCATTTCAACAGAAATACATCAAAATGATAACTGACTTTGTCGCAACAGGGTAAGCTTGTTATACATTGATTTGCATGAAAAGAAATTAACTAGCGCTAATCTAACAATGTACACTTTATGTAGAAAAATCTCTGCGTTTGACGAAGATAGACCAAATGATATATGGGAACCACTTAACACTGATGGAAAAATAAGATACTACCATATAACAGAAACACCTAGAATGGAGTCAATTTCTAAACAGTTTACTAACCGAGTAAATTTTTGGAATTCTTTTCCATTACGAGAATACCAAGTCACAACGGCAGCGAAGGATGAGCTTTAAATATATAATATTCGTCGTAAATATAAACTTCAGATAATTATCCTAACAATTTAATGTAAATGCAATGTACTTTAATTAAAAGTCTTTATATTACCTTGCGTAAAGCAATAAAGCGCACTCAAAATTTTTAAACCACAAGAAAATTGAACCTTCACTTAGCTTGCAAATAGCAAATAAGACTGAAGGTTAACGATTTCACTTTAGAAATATTTTATCATACTTACTTTTCCGACTGTTTGGCCACCAACCATAATAAATATTTGAACACATTATAAATTCGTTGTCGTACTGAAAATTGATGATAATTTGAATATATAGAGTTTCTGCAATTTGAAAAGTCTAATTAATGTAATTAGAATACTTCTCGTTTAAAGTCCTAAAATGTAAATTATCATAAAATTACAACATAATAGGATATAAGAACCTGAAGCTCTTGACGAAGGGCGAAAGGAAGCATTTAAGATATCGCGACTGTTTCCTCCACAAACCCATTCAGTATATATTAAGTAGCTTAGATTTCTTGAGTGTCGAATATTATACCTCAAATAACATCGAATGTAGTTTGTTTACAAGCTGACGGAGAGAATAATCATTAAAATGATTAAATTCCATACAAATTGCATATTAATACTATTCGCTACTTTAATTAATTGTGATTTTGTTAATACAGATGCTGTGCATGTGCAGATCCTATAAAGAAATTCAAGGGAAATAGGTCAAATACGATTAGTTTATATATAGACTAATATAGAGCAGTTGAGGTAGGTTGTAAGTATTGTATAATATATTACTACCAACGGAGGGTGCTAAATACTTAAACAACATAAAAACATGCAGTCATTCAGAGACAGATAAAGCTGTGATAATGGTATAAAACTTTAATTTCGATTAGTATTAGTAGTATTAGATCCCACTGCACGCAATTCCCACGGGAAAATATATTCCCCAGAAATGATACAGCACTTAAACTACATACATTTAATTTAATATTAGTGGAAGTCATCGTCATTCGTTTTCTCACCATTTACGTTCTGTTATAGTTATAATTAAGTTCTTCAAACCAAAACAAATTTTCAATTTAAAATTATGAATGAATGCAATGGAATTTTAATTTATTTGGGACTTGTTATCAAATGAGTCGTGTCATAAGTGATTGCTTTGTATAACAAATAATAGCAATTAGGTATACAAGTTTCATATCTTGTAAGTAACAATTAGAAAAGATTTTCAAGCTTTTCTCATGTCGTGCAAAACGATTTTTACCGTCTCAATTGGTAATACATAATCTTGACTTTCATTTGATGCATGAATCCATTCATATATTCGCTTACTCAACAACCAACGACAAAATGCATATAATTACAGGTATCGCTTTGTGAACTTGTTAGGTCATGGGGTCATCATTAGAGGCGAGGGTTTAGTGACTAATGATGCACCTTTTATTAGTGGTTCAGGTTCAGTTTAAGATAAACATCTATATCATAGCACCCCAAGAAGTTATACATTTCTTTTACTTCGTCGTCACAATAGCTGGTGATGCATTATATTATTAACCCAGTATTAGTACTTCGTATACTGATTGTACCACATTGCATAATGCTATTGAAACTGTATTGCATGTATGTGTGAGTCGTCACCCTTGCCTACTTTAATTACAGTCTACCTTGAAACAGAACTGTTTATTCGGTCCTCTCCCACCCCCACCATCACTGAAGTTTTACGTATAAAAAGGAAAACTGATTAAAGCTGAATTGGTAGTTGTTTGACATGCTTTCGATTGTCCATATCGCTGGTTTAGTTGGAGGTGTGCAAAGCATTTAAAAACTTGTATTTCCTTTGGACAGCGAACCAATTATATTTATCAATCAAAATGTCTAGTTCAAAACTTTGTGTAAGTTGTTAAGTGTATATTATGTATTTGGAAGCTACCATTAAATAACATTTAAATTCCATTAAATGTCACAATCAAAAAATATACATGGAACCACTTTTTTTATCTTTTCTTATGCTCGCAGGTTTTGATCCTGGGCTTATCCATCTTCGTCAATGGAACGCCTTTAAAGATCAGTGATCAACTGACGTCTCGATCAGAGATAAAACCTGTAGTACCCGATTCTCTTGCATCTGCAACAAATCCGAAAGGAGATTTAAAGGCCTCAGACTCGTTTGGTTTGGGTTATTATTTGCCTATTGTTGCTCCAACTTTTGGTATGTAATCAATTGAATGAAAGATGAATTTTTCATCACAAGGTAAAGGAATCATTAATGTTTTATTTCACCGTTTCAGTTAAATACCATTATCCACTTTTGTACTACCCAACGGCATACTTGCACTCCATTCGACATCACGGATACGGTGGGTTTGGGTTCCACCATCATGGAGTTGGTGTTATTCATTAAATCATCGTGCAAGGGAAACGTAAACTATTTTCAGCAGTCAGGTTTCGCACTACAGCTTCAATGAAGTACTATACAAATAAAGGTTGAAGGTGTTACCGAAATCTATAGAATCTCAACCAGGTGTCAACTTAAAGTTAACGTTATATAATGTAATACCATAATGCGCAGTTCGTAAGAAAATAATTAAGCAGCTTGTGATTGTGATTCGTTTTTCCTTTTGCATAATAGTAAGTTTCAATGTAAAGTGTTCAATAAGTATGTACATTATATCATATAACACAATATCAGTGCTGATTTAACAAAACATATTTTATTGCATTCTGAAGTTGTCACAATGCGTAGTTTTTACCATTGCAATTTGCGTATATTACATATACAATCTATGTTTTACATGAAACGTAAGACATGTATGCGCGTATATATTATGTGTGTTTTAAGAATTTTTCATAAAATTAACATAGTATATTCATATAAAGGTAGTTTACTTTACATTTATCAGCTTCAGTTGATGTATGCTCCTAGAATTATGAGAAATTCATTTTACACATAAAAATTATTCAATACAGAAGTCAATTTGCATACGATCAACAAAATGAACAAATCATTCCGCTTGTGCTAGCATATTCACAGTAAATTTCACTTCTGTCTATTCATTTCCGCTAACAAAACAATTGTGTTTGCAGTAATAAAAACCGTTTATACAGACAGTAGCATATTTTTTGCCTAAAAAATTGGAGGACATGTTTGTAGCATTATTATTATAGAGTCATACGAAATATTTATGATGAATTTTAATAGTAGACACATTAAGAATACCACAAACTTATTTTAGGTTATTAAGTATGTAAGTGGAAATAATTTAATTGAATGGAACATTTAGTTATAAAAATTTTATAAGGAAAACTGGGAGGGCCATGGAAAAAAGTTTATTAACAGAGGGCCATAGCATAAGCTGCATTTACCTTTTGAATGGTTTAAAACTTTATAATTACAAACATATGTATAAATGCACGTATTCCAGCACAGAAGAGAATCAAAAGTGTTTGTCCCTAAAATGTTAATATTAGACTATTAGGCTTATGACCCGAGTAGAAGACGAAAAGAAGAAAAATCGAGAGTTGCCAAAAGGATATAATACTAAGCACACTCTGTGTACTATATAGTATAGAGCGTGGTTATAGGGATTTTTGTGAAGTGAAACATCAAGAAAGCATTCATTCATAGAGGAAATTATGTCATTCACTTATTTCAAGCACAACATGAGATACAGTTATGCATGTAATGCGCGACAGATACTTTCTGTGAATTTCTATTCTACAAGTAGATCACTTTTACATGATGCACACACAAAGAGGCAAATGCAAAATCCAAATACATGCGTTCTTTTGTGTCTTAAAAAGTGTCATTAAATCATCACGGACAACTTTAGGATGACTAACAACACAATGACTAGAAGGTGACAGTGCATAATACACAATTTCTATTAGCGCTACAATTTGGTATCAAAAATACTATATTTTGCATACTTCCCACAGTTCTCACGAATAACTTCTGATATTTCATGAAATGTATGCAAATGCAATGCAGATTGCAACTGTATGTCATGTCATTTCATGATGCGATATGTGTGTGGGTGATATGTAATATGCATGTCGAATGATAACCTTTTGATAACAAGTATTTTCTCAGGACATTTTTCTTACAAGGAAAATGGATTCATATTCTAACTTGGCTTCATCTGTTTCCAATATTAGCTTTTCCTTTAATTTACCGTCAGTCAACTCATGATGACGTGCCACGGTCATGAAATACATATCTCCATAGACAATATATACCATATGCCTTCCCTGTGAATTTTTGAACCACACATTTAACGCGACTGATGGGACGATGACTGATTAGAATTGTGCGAAGATGTAACATGATCACTTCCCATATCCCATTCTTCTTCTTCGTCAGGTTCCTCCTCTTCGATGGTGCTGCTGGCAATCCATTCTTTTATGCGGTCTTTCTTCATGTCCCTGTCAACAGTAGTCTCCACACCATACCGTGTCAAGGTGAACAGCAGTCTGTTTTTGTCTGTCAATGAGGAATGGAAACTGAGCATTGACATGTTGGTAGAGAGCTCATCTTCATCCATCGGTTTCTCAGGGACCTTTGTTAACCACTTATCTTCGGAATATTTTTGCATCTCGTCATTCAGATTTACGACTCGCTTTGAGGGATTCAAATCAAACATTTTACGAAACAAGCGTCTCGCTTTGTTTGAAAATATTTTGAAACCTTTTGGTGTTTTCGTTACGCGGCTTCTTTGCCACAGGTCAAATGCTTGGTATCGAGGATCCGAACGGGCATCTGCCTTTTGCCAAGGAATATTACCTGAAAGTAAAAGTTTGAAAATCGATCAACACAGGCAGTTATAGTAAATACAACACTTGATTTCAAAATTTCCATTATATTCTGGGGCTAGATCCATTTTATAATAGTTGTCTGCGAACTATGATTTATATTTCATTGAAAATCTCGCGTGGTAAGTAGGCAGCGGTGGCAGCGTTTGTTCATTGAGTATAAAAATATCCCAAAAATAAATCGTAGTAAATATGTATATCATATATAACGATTTGGATAAATGTGTTACCAAATACTTTTCCAACGTATTTAGTCTAAGCGTAGGTGAGATTTTTTGTTTCCTGAGTCCAGAATGATAGATGATACAAGGGCAATAAAGGGGCAAAATGAGACTTTGAAGTGGAACACGGTAATATAATGTCTTGAATAATTAATGTATGAATAAAAATAATATGAGTTACTTAATTCATTGTAAATAGTAGTTTACTTGGAACCTTTAAGGTCGCGTATTAATGTACGCACTTGCAATTTGCCTACCCATCGCCCGGTCGCTCCCCTGATCTACTAACTTCGCAAATCTTTTTACTTTCAATTTCAGACATCAAATGTGCTACAATTTTTGTTTGCAAATAAGATCAGAGATCTTTATTAAATGAAATATTATTATTCCTGCCTCTGTCTACAGTCTATTCAGTCTTTACGGCAGAGACCTAGACCTATGCCAACTGCGAACACACTGTGCAAGCAAACTAGAAAAAAAATATCCGTTATGTGCCCACCCATTCCTTAATTTCTAATCTCCTTCAAATCGTCCTCAAATCGCTAATTTGTTGTTTTCGTCGTCATTGATAGGTATTCTTCTCAATTTGTCGTTTTGTCATATTAATAGGATTATTGTCATCCAATATTATGCAGATGTGCCAACTTTCACCTTTGACACTGCTTAGAATGTGTTTGTACTTAATTATGAGAATAATATGTTATGTTAAACTGTTCATATCATCAATCACGTACCGGTTAGGCAAAGATAAATCATAACACCAAACTGCCATGTATCCTGATGAAACTCTACAGAATAAGACGTGTCTTGTGGAGTATTGACAATTTCGGGCGGACAGTACGGCACCCATTCATTAAATCTGACCAATAAACTTCCCTTTTTCCGACACTCGCCAAAATCGGATAATTTCACTTTGGAGAAGTCGCTGCGGAACACTAACACGTTATCTAATTTGATGTCTCTGTGAACTAAATGGTGATCATGTAGAAAGTCCACTGCGGATGCAATTTGCTTTGCTACCCTTTTTGTGTAAATTTCTCCTATTCCAATATCCGAGACATTTGAGGTCATGTCACCAAACGGAGCATACTCTTGAGCAAAAACGTAGCAGTCGTTGGAAATGAAGAGAATGTCGAAAGTTCGTACTAGCACTTTTGCTGTGTTTAGTGTTCCGAGATTATAACTGTAATGAAATTCACGAATCACATCTTTTTTGCTTATGTAGTCTTTGTGCAAAGCTTTTAGTACTATTTCACTACGCGTTTTGCGATGCTCCACAAGAAAGACTTTCGCGTACCAACCTTCGCCAACTTCCTGCAGTAAATCAAATTCCCTTTCCAGATCAACCTAAAAAAGTAACCAGCAAGTAAACGTCTAGAATTATTTAGTTTTTACATACATAGCAAATTAACCCAAACTAATATAATCCGCCTTACTTCAGGTATCTGCAAGTTGGGTATATTATGCAGATCCGACGGCAAAATTTTTCGTTCACTTCCCATGATAATTAACTATTTAGATAGTCTGACAAATTATTACGAACAGAATTAAGACCTTAGCGCAAATTATCTTTCATCGTTTTATTTATTATTAGCACAAAACGTATTGATTAACCGAGTTTTTAAGTAATAAAAACTGCACGTAGTCACACGATGCAAAGACTTCGACTTTCACACCATTGTATATTGTATAATAGCCCAGAAATGCAGATAAACACCATTTCTAACAAATGTGATTCTTACGAGGTCATTTCTACTTAATTTAAGCGCAGAATGCATAAGGAAATTTTGGCCAACAACAAAAAACCGAACAACAAAAATACTGATGCATACTTTTTTTGTACTTCACTTGCTTCTAAAATACACTGCTGGGTTTCACGCTGATTCACCGCTTACCAAAGGATACATATAATATACATTTCGCTGAAGGGAAAATGTTCGTGTGGAAGGAATTGGAATGTTATATGCATCGCGCAACTCGAAACATAACGGTTTCGTCCGTCGGTAGGTATTGTATACTACATAAAATGCTATGCACTATGCAACGGAAAACTGGCAAGTGGACGCTAACAGTAGGTCATACTCGAGAGAAGAGTAAGCTTGTAACTCCTGTAAATACTCTACGGTTTAAAACTAATATGCGTATCGTCATCCGAGGTTATTTTTAGATAATAGAATGCTCAAAAAGACATTGATGCAACATTCAGACTTCTGACACTGCTACTCGTTTAATTTGCTCATTGCTGCTATGCGGTAGTCACAGTTTGTTCCGGTTTTGTATTGATATTATGTAAGTAAGAATGCTAATTAATGAGAAGCGCATTTTGGAAGCATTGCATTTACTGCTGAATGGTATTACCAGAAAAAGTGTGTCACAATACAAATTGAAAACTTTAGCTTAATGAACTTAGTAATGAATGTATATATGTTTATCACATAGTGGGCGTTTGTCGTAAAACCTTGCAAATGCAAAACTTTTATATAGTTTTCACTTTACAATCAACACCATCACCCTTATTTTGCTATATCTTTAGATTGCATTACGTTGTAGATGTTTGTTTGTTGTTTATAAGCCAATAAAGTATTTTATTCAGCAAAAGGATTCAAACTCGAATCATAGTCATCTTCTTCAAAAGGATTTTTAGATGTTGCTGCTTCAGGCTCAGGTTCTAAGAACGGATTACTTGTATCCCCATCTTCCTCAAATGGGTTTTTCGGTTCCGACTGTTTAACGGACTGTTGTACTGCAGCAATAATACTGACAGGTGGCTTTCGTTTTTGCAGCTGAGGGGACTCTTGTCTGCTGGTGACAGAGGCAGAAGTCGATTGAACACGAGGAAAAGGCAATTTTGTAGCTGCCTTTGGTTGGGTAAGTGGGGATCGTCTTCCTTCGAATCCTGATGGAACTGCTGGAGATTTCTTCATTGTTTCCAGTAATGACTCGATTGGTGCCTGACTGGATGTACTGATAGATTTTTCAGCATAAGATAAACTGCCTTCATGCAATCTGAGTCTGGCTTCTGAAGTGCCTTCTAAATAAGACAAAAACATGTTAGACTTATACTAGGTGTTTGGTAATATCTAAATGACAGTAGTGGTCACAAGAAAATCAATTTGAAATTAAATACTGGTCAAAATACCTCGTGAATCAAATGGCTGCGCAACAGCCAGCCGTAATTTTTCTATGCTTCGTTTTGGACCCAATATTTCCCTAGGTCTTTGATCCTCATCTCTGAATATTCCTTTTCCAAATGCATCTGCGATGACTGCAAATGAGTTTGATTTTGAGTTACTCAATTTGACAGCAAAGTCAGCGTCGAATGCAGCCTTCGTAGGTTTTTTCTAAACAAGAATAATGTCCGAATTATAAAAAGAATTTAGTAAAACAAAATTAGCACACTAAATGGTATAAACCTACATCTGCTCTGTCGGCTTCTAGCAAGTCCCGATTTTTTTGCCAGCATACAGGACAATCTCTCTCGTTAGCCGCAAAGCTATCAAAACACCTGAAATGACATTTTAGATAACGTTCAAAGCTTGTAGTAATCATTTTTCAGATTGCCCAATTAAGGAGAAATGGTAATCTTACTGCTGATGGAATGAGTGTTGACAAAGGAAGTGTACAGACGGAAAGTCCAACTTTTGTGAACACGCGTTGCATCTTGTTCCTTGGAATACGAGAGGCCTGCATGAAATGAACAATTTGAATTTCTACGCAAGCATGGTCAAGACATTAGAATTGAATATTGCTGATAGAGCTCGCAGGTTTTTCTTACTTGGTGCGCAAGGTTTCTATATGCTGTCTAATGTTAGTTGTTTCAGCCTGCAACTTTCTGCTCTCCTCTTCATAATCTTCAATACCTTTTCTATCTAAAACTTTTGAGAGAAATTGACGAACGCTTCCCAACTTCAGTCTGGTTTTGCAAAGTCGATCTATAATCGGCAAGGGCTCCATTAAATTCTGGGTTAATAATCGCTCTAGGATTTCTTCAACTATATGCTGCGGACAATATTGGGCAGCGTAGGAGCCCTCTGGTGGAGTAGTTATGAGGTAAAAAGCATCCTTCCATAAACTCGGTTTAGTCTCTGCATATTTTTGGCAAGTTTCAAAGAATTTCGGCCATAAACTGGGATTTGATGACGCTTCTGCATACCGAATAGCTAGCAAATCATTATGAAGGCCCAGCTTTTCAAAAGCAATTATTTCCCCCGAGCTAAACCCAAACTGGAAAGCCAATAAAAATATTTAGACAAACTTAATTAATACATAAGCTTACCATGATTCAAAATGGTTGTTTGTAAATTTTACCATTTTGCAAGCAAACAAAGCTCGTGCCCAATCCCAAGACGGACAGTCGGGAGCTTTGGTTAGCAATGCCAACAACTTTTCCTTCGTGGCCACATCTGTATCTTTATTCTTGGTCCACTGATCAAGATATGCTTCCAAGAGGAGATTCATAAGTGGGCCATCGGAACTTTCAAAATCCTGTGTGATTTGCATTTATTACTAATTACTAATAATCAGATATAACGCTAACATAGTCAGAAAATTCGTTCCACCAGTATTGACATGCCTGACAAATATCTTCCAATAACGGAACCAGTACTTCTTTCTTTGAAATAAATAACTCGACAAGTTCCCGCTTCGAAGGCGATAAGCTTAGCAAGGCAACTACTTTCCTCCAGGTTTCTACAAATCAACAAAAATACCAATTTATTTTCAATACGACAACTCAATGAGTCGAACTCACTGTAACAATGCAGGTTTCATAACAGATAGATAGATTACCAGTAGATTTTGGATCAACTTGGCTGACTAGTTGTACTAAAGAACTTCCATATTTACGTAAAATCTCTTCAGCCTTATCTGTTTGGAGTACCTTTTCCAGTATATTATATAAATCTTCTTTGCATGGATCTCGAACATCATCAATAAGAATTTGCAATGCGCAACCATATAATTCATGTTTGTTAGCTAATTGGTATGCTTGTTTATACATTCCTCCTTTTCTAAAAACTTTTATTGCAGTTTCTGGATCAAGAAAATTGCACGATGGATCCTGAAAGCAGAAATATATATGTTTAAATGTAATTGAATTTGAATCTAAAAGTAAGTAGCAGGTAAACGGTTTTAAAAAACTAGAGTTAATTTTACTAACCTTCATGTAATGTTCTATTTTCTCGTTCTGCTTCAGTTTTGTAAGACAGTTAAGTAACAACGTTGTCATATCCTGTGTGGCAATTCCACTTTTGTGAATCACTTCCAAGTATTCTAACAAGTTGAGAACTCGTGAGGCATCCATGTACTGAAAACAGAAAACGTGCATATTTTTGTTAACCGAATTGTTACTTCAACCAGTAATCGTGGGACAATGAAATGAACAATGTACCAACAACAACGAATAGGAACGAGTTAAACTTTTAATACTCACTTTTCGTACAACGTATGACGCTTCTAGTTTCCCAACAGTTTTACAGTATTGACGAATTGCACCATCCAAGTCCCCCTTGTTATATAAATGGTCACCGTACTGCCGATATATATCTGCCATCCCTTCCGGATCAAAGTTGTTGCATTTAGCTACCTACTCAAATGATCAATAATGTTGATAATATTGAAAGATAATATGGACATTTTAAAAATTAGATAGATTACCTTAATTGCTAAATCATAATGGTTTTTCTTGTAAAACACGGTCATTTTAGTTTGCAAATCTCTCTCCTTGAGTTGCCAAAACGAACCATCCGAAGTTAAGAGAAAGAGACAACCCCATTCACTTGCAGCAACTTTAATTGGTTCCGAACTATGTATTGTTGACTGGAATGCGACGAATTTGTTTGCACAGTCAAAAATTGTGAGATGGTAGCTACAATAAACGAAGACATCAAATAAATTATCAAATTATGAATAGTTGGAAGGCTGCCAACATAATGACATGTTATTAGATTCCGAAGGCCGGAAATATTACCTTTCAACCGAAGCCAAAGCAATGATAAGCAGATATCCTCGAAAATAGTATAATAAATGTTTTTCTCCATCAAATCCGTAGCAAGGACCGCGACCTTCATGTGTATAGCAGTAGACAGCCTGCAATATTAAAATGAAAGTGTGCCAAAAATGGCATTAACAACTAAACAACACGTTTAGGTACAAACAAATTTTATTAAAGTATAAAGTTAATTACGTCACTTCTACCAACGATGAAATGATCTTCTGATGAGCCTTCCGCGTAACAACTGCAATTAAGGTCACCACCAACTTTGTCTCCCTGAAACTGAACGATCAAAAGAAAGTATGCATTCTATTATGTGTTCTACCGAAAACATACATGCTTAAGAATAAAAAATATGGATTACAGCAGTTTTAACTTACATTCACATCCCTGTCTTTGTTAGTTACGTCAAATGGAGTTACAGCGTGTTTCGACACAGAAAAAAGTAGAATCGACTTCTCCATTGTTTTAAATGCCAATCCAGTTACAGAGCCATGTTCGCCTTCTCTTTGCAATATTTTAGGTTTTATACTTCTCCCACGAGTAAGCTCACCCCGATATAACTGAATTTCACCATCTTCATAACCGACTGCAAGTAGAGTTAAATTTTCGTGAACAGCAAAACACGTTGGTGGCTTTACACGGCTCAATTTAATTACACTGCAATTAAGAAATTGAATATGAGATTTTATTAATTTTAGTACAGCCCTAATCAATAGAATAATGTATGTTAAACCTTTTCAGGCTCAATCGGCTTCTCATAGGATCCTGCTCCACTAACGTTGCATCCCACACCTTCATAATTGCATTTCAATTCCATTAATGAACAAGACTGAATACCATTTATTATAAAATAAAGTAACCGTAAAGTGAAGAGGTGCTTGTTGCGAAGTACTTATTAATCGAAACGTTTCCGTTTTTAATCAATGATATTCAAGAATGAAACTCAATCTCACCTTCAGGGAATATGCTGCAGGTTCGTCTTCCTATTTACATTTACAAAAGAAAACTTAATAATTCTTTGCCATGTTAATGTACTTTATGATCTCAGTCACTAATGCACCGTCTTACGCCAAGTGTCAGCAAATAAGCAGACTGTCGACACTGGTGAATTTGAACAATTCCTTTTATATGGGCTTCCGCAACCATTTTAGCCGTTAATTGACGTGAAATTGCGTGCACTGCTCCATCAGAGTCCCCAAGATAGATACAACCGCGTCCACTAGATCCACATCGGACTGAAGCATCCTGAAATATAAAATACATTTTAATTAGATATTAGATTACATTCCATTCAGTGTGCTATATACCTAATATTACTAACAACGCCAGCCAGGTTTCAGAAAGAGTTGAAATCATTTTGATTCATACAGTACGAATACAGTATAAACTGTGTCAACATCATTTGTGGCTGGTGAGGGTAATACTAACTAACTTAGATAACGAATCTTCGGTTCTTCATTGATTAAATCCAATAACATACCTTCAAAGTTTCTTGAACACTGATATCAACATCAATTTTCTCCAAATCGAAGAAATGAAATCGCCGACACTAGAAATGCAAAAAAATACTAAAACTGATCAGCCATCAATTGTAAACCACTTTCTGTAGTCAGTTACGAGTAGAATTAAACTTCAGATCACTTCTACTTACTTGAAATAAGGTCATTATGTGTCTTCGTTTGAATCAAATCAACTGTAGTACTCGATTGGAACCATAACCCGATGTCAAATTGTTATGAACTAAACTTAATTGATCTCTTGAATAAATCGAAATCGTAAATATCAACTATCATACATGGATATACGGGTGCTTTTGTTGTATGAAATGTAGTCAACACATCACATCTGACATTTTGGTTTGGTGGGTGGGTGTATATTTCATTACCTCTTCTCTCTCTGTGCTATCAAGTATACTACACTTTTACATGCACCCAAACACTATGAGTTTGGGTACTGCAACAAAGAAAATAAGTTGCTGCGTTTTTGTTCAGAATCATGTATTTACTCAGTACTGGTATAAGTCATAAATTCTCATCAAAAGCTGAAATGCATTTTTACACTATTTTGACATTTTTATTAAATTTTTTGTTTTAGTACGACATGTATACTAGTAATATTAGTAATAATTTTTTGTGGTTAGGAACAATAAATAATATTAGTACGATTTGTATGTAACTTATCAATTAGGTATGGATAGCATCTAGGAATTTTCCACACTGAAGAGTAAAAGCGAGCCGCTAATAATAATAGCTACCAGCGCCACCACCACCTCCACCTCCCGCAACGCTGCTAGGATTAGGAGCAAATCGGCGTCGTTTAAGATTATATGCAATCCATTCTTCTTGACAACTTATAGCGTCACTTGTTTCCCAAATGAAATAGCTAAGTAAAAACTGAATCGCCACCAGGCCAAATATGAAAACAGCCAACATGGTCAACCGGAATTCCCGACCCTAAATAAAAGTATTTGTGTTGATTGTACATCATTAATTTGTTAGTTGAGGGTGAGTAACGAAAAATCATACGAGCACTCGTACCGGTGGTTCCTTGGTGAACAATCGCTTCACTGGAGGTGGCAAATATGACCTTCGAGGTACCAAGTGAAGTTTTTTATCCGCTTTTCGCATATCCATTTCCATCAGAACGTAACATGTAATTACAAAGAGAAGCCAGAAAATGGTCGTATATGCCACATTACAGGAGAAGCCACTTTGGTTGACAAACGCCATTGCAAACATAGATAATACTGTAATTGGACATAGTGTTGTTGAAAATTATACAAATTCAAGACTACGAAGCAACAAAAAACATTTTTGCGATTGTTGGGATTGTGACCTGCGCATGCATTGTTCATAGTTCCAATCAACCATGCAGAAATATCTGCCTTATCCGTTTTTTTGGATCAGACACTCGGAAGAAGCCAGTGATAATCTCCATGTAGAAAATAAAGATTGATATCGCTCCGAATATAACATGGAAAATCAGATTATCGTTGTATACCAAATCTGTTTGCTGAGACATTTGAAAAGAATTTGAAGGAATAAGTCCTTTTGTATTTTAAAACCGTGACCGTATTATTGAATACTGAATTTAAATTATTTTTACCTTTTTCCGAGCGATAGACGTTATAGCACCAATATTGAAAAGGCAAGCTGCCAAGAGACAGACAACATGCCACATGAACCACCAATACTCTTGGAAGCAAAAAATTGTCACGAACGTCTCCTTGTAGTAGCGAGCAACAAAGCATCCAATTGGAGTTAGCAGCATGTAGGCAATCGCCATGTGGCTAGCATGAATGAGTCTTCCATGAACCTGCAAAATATAAATATTTAACAGATGTGTTATGTAGTTAGGTTTATGAAACAGGACTGTACTATCACAACTAAATGATTATTACACGAGCTGGGTCCGCAGTTCTATTTTCCGGAGGTAAAGTCGATGGTAAAGCTGGACACGGGCAACGGATCCCCTTTTCAGATTTTCTTTCGAAAAATGTTTTTGTTGATGGTGGCAGTTCCTCCCCTAACACCTTCTTAGCTTCGTCGTTCACTAACCACGACTTTGCGGAGATAGTACTACATTTGTCAGTGTCTCCAGTCCCTCGATGCTGTCCAAAGTATCTGACTTTGCCACCCGATTGTTTGTATATACCTATATTATGTGAATGAAAACATAAACATGGGAATTAGGAGGTAATCGTTTGCTATCTTTTGTTAGGATTTGAATTGATAAGCATAGCGCATACCCCATAGCGCAGCATTATAACCGCTTCTAGAGGGTACTTTTATCTCAGCGGACTCAGCAATTTTGGGATCTGACATAGCATCATGAGATGGCATGGCGAACTTTCGAAAAGATGATTTTACAGGGTTTACTGCATCAAACAATGGTACATGACAGTCAACTTCGTCACTCCTAGAATTAACACAATTGAAATGTGAATACAGACTGCGGAGTATTAGGCTAATTAATTTGATAACCAACTTGGTTAATGCACCTTTCATCCCTTTTCCGTAAATATTTTAAATCCACATAATCTGGTGCTCCCAGAGAGCCGCTTGTGGGCTTAAGTATATTATACTGAGCAGTCCATCCAAACAAGAACGAGGCGTCCGAAGCTTCGAACGCTCGATCCAGTGATCCATCTGGCATTAACTTCGGCCACCTTGAGGGTTTTTTGCTGAGATATGCAGGATAAACCGTCTCAACATCTTCAAATATCAGCGTTCTATGAAAATGGAAGTAGAATCTAGGTTATTTTCTGTTATTCAAAACTGCAACAAGAATTGCTTTAAACTGAGCATAATGGAAGTACTGAATATATAGCCGTTGAACAAAGTTGCATGTATTATGCCCAAACGACCAAGTAGCATGAACTTCACGCACTCCTTCAAGTCTCGCCGTTTGTGGATTCATCCTTGGATCTGGATCTGTTGAAGCGGGAACTGGAGTACCTCCTCTGAAGTGGGGCATGTTACTGGTACAGTACCGTCCAGGATCCACATCAAACACAAACATCCCGGGTTGCTAGAAAATCAAACAACATTACTCTTCATATCGCTAATTATTGCAACCATCATCCTATTGATGTATAAAATAGTATAATCAAACACCGAGGAAGCGTGTGGTGGTGTGTAACTACAAGGGACGGCGTTCCTGTTGAAATATGAAGTTATCAATATTTAAGGTACACAATGACAAATACCAAACCATTTAAAACAAAATCATGTACAATAACGTAGTTATACCTCTCATCTCCATAATAAATTTCATAAGCGTAGTCGGTACACGTCCGCAGACATGGAATTGGAGTAGAGAAATCCCCCACAGGCCAACCGTTTTGATCCTTGACCATAATTACGAGAGCTGAGATTTTTCCTGTGGCATAATTTGGCGTTTCCGTGCTATTTGGACCTGGCTGGTGCAAATATTCCGACCTTTCCTTTTGTCCTTTACCAAGCGCAACACTCATGTTGGCAAAGATGCGAAAGTGAAGGAAATTGTGCAAGAGTTCCCCTTTGAAGGATATCCCTGTCACTTCAACGAAATACGGATTCGGTGCTTTCGGTCTTGGGAGTGGAGGGCTAATCTCAGGCAGTGAGAATATAGTGCTATGCGGCCATGTGATGAATTTATCAGTCTCTTTTCCTTTAAAATATTCGTAAACATATGGAAGATCATCGTATGGTTGGAATGACTGGGCTTTATGTCGCACCAAATGCTCAAGAATATCCCAGTTTGGATTGTTGCCAGCCGAATGGGATGGTGGAGTAGCGGGTGAGGGCTCGTAGCACGGTTTTGCATCTGGAAACTTATTGTAATACGGCAGCGATGTCCGAGGTGGTAATGGTGGACCTTGAGGTGATGGTGCAGATGCACGCATATCAGTTACGAAACAGAAATCATCTATGCTGTTTGTCCGGAATATCGTATTCTGTTTATAGTGCCGGAAAATTAACAATTAAATGGGTCAATGAAATGCATTAATCATCAATCGGATTAGGATATGCATTTCTAGATATTATAAAATAGATAACAACCTTCGTTTCTTCAGGGTCTGTCCTCATTGCATCATTGTCCCCGATGCACTCCAACGGTTTAACCCACTTCGACCAGTCCGACGGTACGGGATTTTGCGGTCGGGTAACTTTACAATCGCCATTTTGCGCCCCCACAAAAGGTGTGTACGAAACAATAATATTCAATAACTGAAAGAAAATCAGTACTAAAATCTCCGGTTTCATGATGTCGTGCTTTAACACAGCTATACAAAGATTATGATTCTTGCTTTTAACAATGATTTGTCAAAATGAAGTATGGTGAAACAAGAATAGTTCGATCAAGGCTGATATTATTAAATTAATCGTAGATTCTTTGAAACTAATCGATGGATGGATTCTGAATAGGTATGTGCAGGAGTCTGCACCAATGCACCATAGTGATACAATAGGTCACGAGGAACTTTGCGCTCAAGCTGACCCTTCGAGTTGAGACATGTGTGATACACAAGGCTGGGCAAAATAAAAGTATTTTAAATGCATTTGTTTAAAATAAGTATTTAAAATACTTTTTTATTTAGTATTTTCATTTTTTATTTGAGCAAGTTGATTTATTTAAAATACTTATTTATTTGGAACACTGTCACTATTTTGTATTTAAAATAGAAAATACATTTTTTCCGAAGAATTTTTAAAGTATTCAATACTTTACACGGTTTCTGCACGGTTTGCGAAAGTGTGATGGAATAAGCATATGCATTTCCATTTTCTGAAGAAAAATACTATTTGCAAAGATCTATTGGAATTTGTTACGTCTTCCAGGCTGTAGTAGATGAGAAATATGGTTTGAATATCCTGTGCGCTTGATTCTCATGAACCACAAATAACTATCGAGCACTATGGTTTACTGAATGATTAGCATGACAAATGGTTAAAACTCAACATTAATTTTCTATACCTGTATCCAGGTAAAAAAAATAGTCGAATTTGATAGACCAGTGCAATTGGCACTTATACTAGTTCAAAATTTCCATTCGAATGACGTATGCCCCAACCAGAAGGGTCAGGCTTGTCATAATATACCGAATTAATAAGATTAATGACGACGCATGTGAGACAGTTTGTAACGGTTTCATATCCGCTGCCAAGTTCCGATCATAGGCTCCAGAACTGGGTATAAACACCCAAAATTCTGAAATTATAATAGAAAAACTACTAAATTATCTTAACGTTATTGCTATTTTAGTAAATTTATATTGTTTGTACATCTAATAAACCCGACAATCCAAGATGTGGCGATGTACCTTTAGCGGATGTAATTTGTGACATAAAAATGTATTCTAAGTGGAATCCTAAATAGGATAGCTTGCGAATAGCATATCATTCCCCAAGTGTGTCGTTTAAAAGTGCATTACCTGTAACGTCTGTTCGACAGTTCATATTTAGGTTTGCAATGCAAATTTATAACAGGTACTGTACTTAATTACGTACGAATAACGCAAAATTGTTAGTGACACCCAAATCCTGGAAAGTGATCCTTATAAAAAGGCTGCACCACGTAATAATCCTTGAATGAATAAATAATATAATCACTCAAAATATTTTTAGATACTCCATTTATTTTAACTTTTACTCACGACGGTTCACAAAATATTTGTACAAAAATCAAAGCTATATGTTAATCTGTATTTTTGTCGATGTATATCAAAGAATGACCCTGCACTGGGATTCATTTGACAATAAACTCTTATTATTATTATTTTGAAGCTTAAAATTGCCAATTTCTATTATGGAAAATATTACTCGGATTTTTATATACCCGTTGCCGGATCGAAAAGGAAATGTTTTTTGCTTTTTATAATACGTAACTAAAATAAAACCTTACTCTACGCACAGTTTTTACTCATAAAATTTAGAAAGGAAGAATTATTCCCTTCTTAGTAAGTAGAATCCATTTACAATAGCAGCCCCTATTTTGCTTCCAGGGGTTTTGAAAAATTTAATTCTGGCTTCTAATATCTTGTCATAAATGACAGCCTCTGTACTTCCAATAATAATTTTAGAGACGTCCATTGAAATGGTAAACATTTTATTTACAGAATGGGGAGTCCCAGGAGGCCCGATGTCGCTTGTATGCAGTGATTCAATCAAAACGACGTCATTTAGTAATACAGAAAAAACCTGAAAATGAGCAACCGAATGTTTGAAATTCGTTTTAAAAATGAAGTGATAAAAAAACATAATCACGTACTCTGTTGTTAGTTCCTTTAAGCTCTGAAAAGTGAAACACAATATCATAATTTCCTCCCTCCTGAATCGGAATATCCCTTACACAATGTGTGCACTCCAATTTACTAGAGAACATCACCCTGTCTTCTCCCGCACTGTCGGAAACACCTCCTTTGTGGCAGAAGATAATGTCCTCGTCATCATATTCATCATCTACAGCAATATGCCATGCCATGTCTTCTTTGTACTCGATGCCATTAGCTCCAACTGTGTCTTCCCCACATACGTTTCCGGCAACAATTACCACTAATAATAAGGGGATTAAATTATTTTTCCATAAAATAGGTTGAATACTTTTGCGTTTGGAAACACCAGCTCTTACCCCCGCTAGGGCCACAGGTAGGTGGACAATTGGCTGCCATGCTCGGAATATAGCAAAGACTATTACACTCGCAATACACACAACCTTGTCTTCTGCAGTTGTCAACCTTTCCATTACTTTCACGACAAACTAATTTAAAAAAAAGTATTATAACTGAGAGCAATTTAAATTTAGTTTGACGGAAATATAATTGAACGTACCCCTTTCTGCAGGCGGTCCTGTAGCGTTGTGACAATTTCCGTTGCTGTCTTCGTACACACACCCTGCACCAACACACTTTTCCCTTTGACCACAATGCTCAGGACACCCTTTGGGACACCTGAATGTCTCGATGGGAAGAACACACTGGTATGAGCATTTACACATATGACAACCCTGCCTAGTGCATATGTTATCAGTACTGTCAGTACTCTTGTCACAAACTAAAATTTGTAAAAGCCAACAGTTAGTACTTATTGGTAGTTTACTATTTTAAATGCTATTTGCAATTTTACATTACCTTCTCTTGCACGTGGGTCTGTATGATTGTAGCAACGACCGTTTGCTTCTTTATAAATACACATGTGCGACGTGCAGTTTTGCTGTTCCATGCAAAATTCTATGCAACCCTTGTCACATCTTTCCGTTAGCCTGGGAAGAACGCATTGGTCTGTGCACTTGCATGGATGACAACCTTGTTTCTTACATTTGGGAGCGTTTGAAACGATCTTGCTACAAACTAAATCAAGAAAAAAAACACATTACCTAACCTGATAACTGAACTATTATCAAAGTGTACTCAAATAGCATACCACTGGGTAAGGTTGTGGTTTCATTTGAGCAGGTTTTGGTGTCAAAGTCAAAAATACATCCATTTTCGACACATCGCTCTGCATTGTCACAAAATGCTGCACATCCGGTTACACAGATATCCTGCTGACTTGGTGTAACGCACAACTCTGAACAAGGGCATGATATGCACCCAAGTCTCATACAGTTAGCAGGGTTGTTGTTGTTGCTGGAACAAACTGGAATGGAAATACAAGATGAATGGCATACTATTATTCTTGGTACAATTGGTCAAGTGATATGAATATTATTGGTAAATTGATCATTTCCATACTCTTTCCAGCGATTGGGTCAGTGGGCTTCCGACAAATTCCACTGGGCTCCTCGTAAACACACCCATGATGTTTACACGCTTCTCTTTGCCCACAATATTCTATACACCCAGTGGGACACTTTTCTTTCTCAAAGGGAAGGACACACTGTTCCGTGCACTTGCATAGATGACAACCTTGCCTTGTACACTTGTCGGAAGTGTCCCCACTAGTGTCCTCACACACTAATTCAGCCCAAAACATTACACGTGTAAATGTGAAAGATAATTTCAATTTTATTACTAAATAAGTTGACATTTGTGTCATTATTATTACCGCGGGGTAAGGTTTCATTTTTCTTTGAACACTGTCCAGTAGGCCAATCGTAAATGCAACCCTCAGTATCTCCGACACAACCTGGCAAATCATTACAATGCTTTATGCATCCAGTTGGGCATCGCATCGCATTTGAAGGTGGAACACAAAGCTCAGGTTGAGTGCACAAACAGACTATACATCCTTGTTTAGCACACCTGTCGGGATTTCCAGTACTTGCACCGCAAACTAGTTAATTTCCAAATAAATAAACGAAAGATTGGGTTATTCTTAAAAATCAGATAAATGATAATGCAGTAAGAAGCATTTGTAGCGAACTTTTTGTAAGGTTAACATTTGGGGTTGTTTCATTGTAACATATTTTAGTGTCCCAATCGTAAATGCACAAGTTCGCATTGCATTTATCTAAGTCTCCACAGTATTGGGAACAACCCGAGTTACAGCCATCAGCCATGGACTCTGGAAGGCAAACTTCAGTACATTTGCACCAAGTACAATGTTCCTTTTTGCAGCCCGTCTCGTTACCATTGTGTCGCGTACATACTTAAGTATATGACAATAGAGGAAACAAAATATCTTTAAGTCAATGACCAATACACGGATTGCAATTAAGAATATAATGTTAGAAAACTTACGAGTTGTTACATTAACGCTAGGTTCAATGGGAACTTCCATATCATAGTATCGTACACAAAATCCACTGAGGATTGCACGACCGCACAACCCCTTGTGTTTCAGTCTAAGGCTCAGTCTTCTATCGGTAATTTCACGCCTCAAGTTTCCCTCATCGGGAAACCGAATGGTAGTCATTCCACCTTCCACAGTAAAGAATTGACGAAAGGTGTATGGAACATAAAGGGATGGTAGATAGGCAGTATTAAAGTTCTCTATAATCTGCTTGTTACTCAGAAATACGTCGAATACCTGTAAAAACGGAAAATCATACATAATAGTATGTACATTAATATAAGTGAATCAGTATAAATGAAAAGCTCCAAGATCAACAGCTCCAACTTACTCTTTCTTTTCTCACGCGCACAGTAGGAATAACTTCAGCAAACCGGAGGAGAAGTTCGTGCATACCGTCTTCTGCAATCAAAATGTTCATCACCATATTGTATGACTCCAGATTACATTTGTACAGGTCAACATCCTTTGGAGCAACTGGTGGAGATATGATTGTGTTGCTGCATCTACAGTCAAAGGCCTCGTCCAAAACTCTACATTCAGTCGGTTGACCCTTTACTTTTTTCGAATCATATCGTTGATACCAAATGTCCTCTGAGTCCGTCGTCTCAACACCACAGAGATTAACGCAATATCGGTATTCTATAATACACCAAGTTGATAGTTTTTATAACTGATTATTTTCAGGAAGTGCTTGTACTGTTAATGCCTTTTTATCACTTACGTTTGTTGGTGGGATGACAAGTATTTGTAAAATAATTATAAATACATCCATTGGCAGCGCATTCCTCTTCATTGTTGCAATGTTTCTGACAGCCCAAATCACACGTGTCATTGAACTTGGGATTGACACAGAATTCGCTACAACGACAAAAAGCGCAACCTTGTTTCTTACAAAGCGTCTCTTTCCCGTTACTTTGTCCACAAACTAAAAATCACAGTTTAAAATCAAACAAGAGATATAAGACTCCATCACTTATCATTAGTAAATGATGCAGTCAGCAATGACGTGCCTTTATTTATATCAGGTCCTCCAGGTCCAGTAGGGTTGTGGCAATCTTCTGTTTCATAATCATACACACAAGAATTGTTGACACAAGGTTCTCGTTGCTTGCAATATTGATTACAACCACTTGGGCAGATGTTAGTCATGGTCGGTACAACGCAATCTGTACTACAGTTGCAAGGTGTACATCCCTGTCCCGAACAGCGAGTTGCGTTTCCGTTACTTGTGGCACAAACTACAACAATGGAAAATGTTATAGAGTTATATTAGATGATATTTTTTTAGTTTCATAAAATAAATGATCCCATAATATTAGGATTATTATTATGTGTACCATCGGGTAAGTTGATGTTGGTAGTAATGTTAAGACACCGTCCAGTATCGTAATCATAGATGCAGCCATGTTTGACACATGGTTCTCGTTGGTCACAATATTTGGTGCATCCCGGATCACAACTTGCAGCCCAGGCTCCAGGCACACAGGTTGCACTGCATCGGCACCAAACACAGTGTTCAGTGTCACAAGCGCCCATGTCCCCATTGTGTCGTGTGCACACTATAGTCAAAGAAATTGGGTTAAAAAAAATCTCTTTTTGAAAAGTGATATCTAGCAAACGAAAGTCACTTACGTATCGTCAAATTAACGTTGGGTGGAATGGGAACCTCAGGACCAACGTCGTACTTCCGAATGCAAAAGCCGTTAATAATCGCATAACCACAGGATCCTTTGTGTTTTAGCTGGAGTTCCAATTTGTTACCAAAGATTGTGTACCTATTTGGACCATCGGGAAACCGAATTTTACCCACTCTATCCTCTACATAGAAAAACTGATGGAAAACGTAGGGAATGTAGACGTTTGGAAAGTAGGATGTGTCAATATCTTCCGCTATAAGTTTGCCTTGCAAAGCCACATTGAAACTCTGCAATATAAAAATCAAGTAATTTACAACTTGAGAAATTATTGAGAGATAGTAAAAATTCATTTCATCAACCTACCCGGCGTTGAGCGGAAGTGTATTCATATTCAGTAAAATGTAGGATCAATTCGTAAACTCCATCTTCTAAGATTAGCACATTCATTTTCATCTGATGAGACTGGAGATTGCATTCGTAGAGCTTCACATCGGCTGGTTTGATCTTATCAGCTATCCCCTTACGATCGCACATGCAGTAGAAATCTTTAAGCATGTTGCTACATGGGTTGCTCTTGCCTCTGACCTTTTGTTCGTCGTATCTTTGGTACCATACACCATTTGAGTCAATTGTTTCATTTCCGCAAAGATTAACACAGTAACGGAATGCTAGAAATATTATTATTATTAAAGTAAGCCAAAAACATGCAATAATTATTAACTCTCCACTTCCAATGGTGACTTTAGTCGGCAGTTGTTGAACTGAAACTTACCTCCATTACTGGGTCGGCATTTATTGGAGGTGTAATTATAAATGCATCCATCGGCGGCACAGGTTTCTTCCATGTAGCAATGTTTTTCACATCCAGTGTCACAATTTTTAAACAAAGGGACACATTTTTCGTTGCATGTGCAATATGTGCACGCTTTCGCGTAGCATTCAGCTTTGTTACCATTGCTTGCAGCACAAACTAATAATAATTACATGCACACATAAACAATTGGGGCAATTATTATAATTGTAATCATTTTGCGGATACAGCTTTAGCAATTTCTATACTTACATTTGCCTGCATTAGTATCGTTCTTATTGAGACAGTCTTGAGAGTTAGGATCGAAAAGGCAGCCAGCGGCCTTACACTCTACTGGTTTGCCACAATATATTGAGCAATCAGTAGGGCAGCTCTCAGTTTGGTTTGGAGGAACACATTTTGGCTTGCATCCCTCACACGGTGTACATCCTTGGCTTTGACAACTGTACGCGTCACCGTTACTCTGCGCACAAACTGGTAACAAAGAAACCAAGCATATTATTATTGTAAGATGACAGGATGTTACTTACTGTGTGTTAAAATTAATGTCAAGTAAGTAAGTATACCTGTTGGTAAAACTACGTTGGTCTCGTTTCTTTCATAGCAGTCTCCTTTAAGTTTGTCATAAATGCATTCATGTTTGACACATTCTGGCTGATCGTTGCAGTATTGGGAACATCCTGTTCCATTATAACACAACGCTGCTAAACTTTCTGGAACGCATATTTTAGTGCAAGGACACCATGTGCATTTTTGTGTCCTACAACTAGACTCGTTTCCATTGTGTTGAGTGCAGACTAGATTACAAGCCAAAGGATCCAGACGTAAATTTATACTAAATTAATATGTATTGCGTACAATAAGAATAATCCACTTACGAATTGTAGTATTCACGCCAGGACCGGGGTTGGGTTTAACAGTCGAATCGTATTTTTGAATACAAACCCCGTTAAGGATAGCGTTACCACATATGCCTCGATGTCGTAAACTAAGATTCAATCTTTGATTTACTATCGGATAGCGATCTTCCCCCAGTCCAGGAAACTCTACAAAAGTTACATTATCTTCTATCCAAAGAAATTGACGATGAGTGAACTTGGTGTAAAGTGTAGGTTGATAGTCAGTATTAAGGTCCTTGAGAATTTCTTTGGTATTAATAGAAACAGTAAAGGTCTAAAAAACCAAATATTTGTAAACATTTATAGAATTCAATACAGAATGTATAAATTACATAGTAATTTGAATTTGCAGCTAACCCTTTCTTGAAAAACAATTATCTCCGACATGTGCAGGAGAATTTCATGGAGTCCATCTTCCACGACCAATATGTCCATTTGCATGACATGTGATTCCCAAACACATTTCCATAATTCGACATCAGCGGGATTAAAACTGGCCGTCACTTGCCTATATCTGCACGTGCAAGTCATCTTGTCTGTATCGTGGTCACAGATGCCATTCTCAGCTTTTATCTTTTTCGGGTCCCACTTCTGATACCACACTCCATTAGAATCCACAGTTGCTCTGCCGCACATGTTAACACAGTAACGGAAGCCTGTAGACAAAATTGCGAATGCATAAAGTACTCTTGTGAATGTCATCATAATCATAGTCTGAAAGCTATTAGGGTTTACCTCCATTTCCTCCTTCACACTTGTCCTTATCATAATCAAATCTGCATCCACTGGCAGCGCACTTCTCTGACTGTCCGCAGTATTTTAAACAACCAGGGTCACAGTTACTGGCAAATGTTGGTACAACGCATTCTTTACTGCATCTACAAGAATGACATCCCCGTCGAACACATCCATCCACGTCACCGTTACTTCGTTGACACACTGTACACAAAAAATTTAACTTAAGTTAAGTGAAAAATTTAGTCGCCCCAAAAAAAGAATGAATTGCAAACAAATCTTACACTTGTTTGGATCAATAATCGTGGAATTCCGTTCGTAACATTCTCCATTCCCTTCATCATAAATGCATTCATGTTTTACGCATAATTCCTGTTGCCTGCAGTAAACTTTACATCCCGAAGGGCACCGATTTGTTGCTAAATTTGGTGGGACACAATCCAATGAACACGCACAACTTGTGCATCCTTGCTTTAAACATCTAGGTGGATCACCGTTGCTCTTTGCACAAACTAAAGCAAAAGAAATTAAATTACAAAACCCCAAATTTATTATGACTTACTGTTAAAGTTCTATGATTACCTTTTTCCAAGCTTACACCAGGAAGAGGTTCTTTTGGGTCGATGCATTTATTCGTATCAAAATCATAGATGCACTCTGCATCTTTGCATTTATCAACGTTGCCATCAAATCGTGCGCAGCCCGTGGGGCAGGTTAGTGCTGGAGGTAAACATTCTTCACCATTTGGACATAAGACACATCCTTGATTTAAGCAACCCTCTCGCTTTCCATCGAATGTACGGCAAACTATTTTCAACAAAAGAATAAATATTTACCACAATTTATAAACTTAATCATGGGTTTACAATGTGATCTAGGTTTAATCTTATTACTGCGGGTGAAGCTGATGTCTGACACACAGTGTCGGATGGTGTTGTCGTATACACATCCTCCTGCACTATTACAGGCCGAGGGATTATTGCAGTAATTAGTACACCCTACATAGCAAGCACAAAAAATTAATCTTGCATTAGCCATTCTTTTGTTATTGAATATATTTTATAAATTATTTGTAAAGCTAAATAAAGTCATACGGAACATTCGGATGCCACATATTCCAGAGACAGTCGCTGATCGAAAAGGGTTAAAAAAATTGAAAACGTTTATAAATTTTATTGAGCCAATGCCGAAGAATTTGCTGTGTCTCCCTTCCACAATTAACTTGTCCTGTTGAACACTGAGAGGAAAACTGAATACGACGGGACGACCAACTCCTCCAGCTTCTGAGAAAATGTCAAAACTGTGTCTGATAATATGGAAATGGTTCACGACAATGTCAAAACTCTGTAAATTCACAATTTGTTAATTTGAGCTGCAAGTAGTATTAGCGAGTGACACGGTTAGTTAAATTATAACGGTAATTTTACAAAAACTCACCCTTCCTCCAGCCCAGTGATAAAAGTTCTCCATAAAGAAGAGTTTCACCTGGAGATGTCCACTGCCACCTTGAAAGTCCAGTCCGAATACTAGAATCTGGTGATGTCTTGCATTCCTAAATAACTCGGAATCACGGTAATCGTAGTCGCCGTACATATCCCCTCCATACCGTTCAGATCGTCCGTTGACAGGCCAGTAGGATGTATCCCCTCTGAATTCGTAGTTCCACGAATCCCTCATCCATCCACCGCCAACATTTTCGCATTGACGAGTTCCTAAGAAAACAGATATAATTTAAATTAATTCGTTTTAAGCTTATGGATGGTAGTATATAAACAGTATAAATAATAATAGTGTGACCAGGTAACCTGCGAGCGAGAACGGGTATTCGATAGAGATGGCCATAGCTTCATGAAAATAAAATCATATGCATATATATTATCACCATCATCTCTCATTCCTTACACGTAAATACAGGTGGAACATTAATTAAAAACTTTCACAAACCTTCCCCTTTAGAGCGGAAACAGTGCATTTTCTCCCAATCATAGAAGCAGCCTCGGTTCTTACAGCTTTGCGCATCCAAACAGCTATGTTCGCATCCTTAAACAAAATTAAATATTAAATATACGTATTTGCAAATTACTGAATTGGTTGGTTCATTCATGGTTCAGTAAATACATGAGAATATTGCTGATGACTTACCACTCTGGTATAAAGAAAAGCCTGGATAATCAAAAGTAATAGCCAAAATTAGATTTGTTTAAATCAATTTCAATGCAAGGTTTAGTTCAAAATTTTCAAAAGAAAAGGCTCACCATCATCATAGTATGGAGTAAGTTCAGCAGGTGAATTCCTAGCTTTAGGAACGGACATTTCACGCAAAACTAGAAAAATATTGAAAGTACTCGTTACAACGATAATGCTTCTTTCTAAAGAACAGGGTATATTAGCTTAACTTACCTCCGGTTGAGGTAAAGAATCCTGAAATAAAAATCAAACAACGGTTAAAATTAATTCCATACTACTAATAATTCATGTTCCACGTCATGCCACGTCATCCATACAATATGGATACCATGCATGCAAGGAAGGACATGTCAAAATGGTTACAAAATAATTATAATTTCACTTACGTCTATTCCCTTTTTTGTCCTTGTCTGTAAAGGTAGAGAAACATTATAATTATCAGTGGATTCATAATGATTTCAAAACTTGTATCAGTGGTCAAGTAATTGGTTACAGTAATTGTGATTTTTAACTTACATTTCTCTTTGTAATACGATTCATACGAATCTTGCTTGCTGTTTCCGCACTGGAAAGCTTCTGCCAATAGGAGAAGCAACGCTAAAAAACCTTTATTCATGATAATGGTTTTAATAATAATTGATTTAAAATAGTTTATTTAAATTCAATGATTTTATTTAAATTTATTAAAATCTTTGACTGAAATCACAGTATGTGAGCGTAGACATTCCCTTCAAAACTAACTGAAAAAGTAGTAAGTTCATCCATCTAGTCGAAAAAATTAGATACCTAAATTTAATGGCCCATTGTTTCCAGTTCTTGGAATTGGAACGATGTGTCATCTTTTCTTTTCCTGTCGTCTGTCCGTCCGTTTTTGTGTAGAATTTTTCAGCACGTTTATGATAGTTTTAATGCTATTTGGGACTTCATCGGCGACTTTTAGATATCGCGTTTTGATAGTTTTTTTTTTAAAAATTGTGAAAAGGACGATAACCTGGAAGACGCTCGGGTATGTCTCTATCCACCATCACGCCACCTCAGATTTGTTGCATCGCATATACTACGTCTTTATTTTATGGCATTGTGCCAGCAAATTAAAATCTTACAAAATATCGGAAGATATGTATTAAGCACTTGGCCAATTTTGATTGGATAATCGATATTTTTAATCAAGACTATTACAAGGTGTAAGCATTCTATTCGTCAATGCGATTGGAGGTCGGTTTAAAAAAGCTAACATGCAGTGAAATTTAGACTTGACTGCTTACTCCCAACCACCGAAATCATACCATAGTCAAAGTAAGTACATGCATGTTACATGATGTAAGTAACTTACATCCATTCCATCGTAGGGCATAAGAAAATGTAAAATAGCTGTGTACTAACTATATGCAACACACGAGCGATGAATTTCCGTTATGACTGGTAATTGGTCCATTTGTCTTACATGCTCGTAACACCTGAAGAAGAAGAAGCAACAACTGAAGGCTTCTGTAATTTAAGTAGATTTGTATTTCTCTCATGAGAGTTTTATTTAATGCAAAAACATTCAGCAACAGGAAAGCAACTTCATTGCTTATTTTTTTATAAGTACAATAATATGAATTGGTTGTTCTGAGAGGGAAGGGTCTTGTAATTACCGCAGGTGATGCATTACGGTTTTCTTGTCCTGTAGTCCAACGCCTAACTTTTCTTACATATTTGTTCCACGTCAAATCGAGCGAGTACTCAAATCTGAAATTACAAAGATAAACTCGAATTTGGCTCAATTCTTAATCATGCCAAATTATGAGTTGCAGGAGAATTGTTTGCCAACAAGACCCTTACCATTTCTTTCTTGAACTTCTATATTGATGGCGTTCTCCTTTTCTTTATGTCATCCAATCCAACTTTCTTCAGAAATAGATCATCTTCCTATAGCCATCACCTATTGGAAAAAAGAAATAAAAATAAACCCACTAATGTCTCCTTCTAACTACATAAGTAATAGTTGGTCTCCTACGGATTAATTTAATTAACTACCGTTTATATCCATTCCATCACCCATGACCCATGTTCCATTCACCAACCAGTGTCTCATGTCCCATTCTTTTAAATTCTGGACTTTTCATCATTCATCCTAAACCTGAAATATAAAAACAAAAATGCTTCTATAATCATCCCCTTCTTTTGTTAAGCTATACCATCACTGATAAGAAAATATAAAGGTAGATAAGTTTCAGTGAAGATTTCAAATCATCCGATTCATACAGTACGAATACAGTTTAAACTGTTTAACATCATTAACAAGTAAATTCTATTTTGACTTAATTAGGCTTGCAACGCATCTAGCGTTCGCCCGCCCAGTTTAATATTATTATAATTGTTAGTAATAATATTATTCATACCTTCTTTCCAGCTCACTTTGATGTCCATTTCGATTTGCTCCAAAATTCAACCTCCATCATCAAGCCCTTCCATAAACAAACTTTTAGAAACTGCCCTCGACATCCTACTTATCAGTGTTTGCAAAATTTCAATTTGCTGAAGAACCTGTTGAATAAAAGATTTGTTGCTGGATTGTTTAACATCTCGCTTCTCAGAAAGAATGAACCCTATTACTAGTGTGCATGCATTTTATACATGCACGCAACACGTGAATCAAGCAAGATATTTTTACCATTTGAAAACATGTACACAAGCTGGGCGACATGAGAAAATTGTAAGAGAATGTATGTATATTGCAATCATAAACGTCTTTTACTTTAATGAAAGTTTGGGGGATTGTGAGAATCTCCAAAAATATTCTCGAATTGGGCGATTAATAATAAAGCTATGATAAGGTCAAATTGAAAGGATTTCATTTATTTTGTTTCATAACTTCATGTTTATTAAACGATATTAAGTTCAATGATGACGGGAATCTTATACATACAACATAACTTTTATACACAGATTAATAAGTTTGTAAACTACATAGTATATATTCTAAACTATTTTCATACGGAATAATTGGTTAAAAACGGGGATTAATAAAAATAGGAATGAATTGGCACTTCTTCCTTATCTACAGAATACATACGCCTTAAACTACCCATAGTAATATCCGCCTGCTCCTCCTCCTCCACCTCCACCACCACCAGTACCTCCATAATTAGATATTACTTTTGGACGGTACGCTTCCCATTCTTCCTGACAACTTGCTCCACCCGTGTTGACAGTGTCCCAGATATAGTAGCTGACTAGAAATTGGATGCCTATTAATCCGAAAATGAATACTGCCAGCATTCCCAAACGAAAATTACGACCCTAGAATACATAAATAAGGTCAGTCATTCATTCAAGGCTAGGTAACCAAGTACCTTTTCAAATGAGAAATTGGTATTTTCTTTAAGTTTCTCTTACTGGAGGTTCTTTAGTGAATAGTCGCTTCACTGGAGGTGGCAAGTAAGTCCTTCGAGGTACCAAGTGAAGACTCCTATCAGTTTTGCGCATATTCACCTCCATGAGACTGTAGCAGGTTATTACGAAGAACAACCAGAAAATGGTTGCGTAAGCCACATTACAAGAGAAGCCGCTTTGGTTGACAAAAGCCATTGCAAACATTGACATGACTGTTGGTAGTAATTTTTAAATGATTTTTTACATTCTGGCAAACTAATGATAAATATAATAATTTTACTTTGTAATACACAACCTGCGCATGCATTATTCATAGTTCCAATCAACCAGTGCATGAAAATCTGTCGCATTCTCTTTTTAGAATCAGCAACCCGGAAGAAACCAGTGATAATCTCCATATAAAACACAAAAATTGACAAAGCACCAAAGACCACATGGAATATCAGATTGTCGTTGTATTTCAAGTCAAGTTGCTGTCAAATAAGAAAAAGGTCGCATGTTACTGATACTAATGAATGCATGATTAGGATGGAGTAGGATTTTATATGAAAAATCTTTAGCTTTCTTTACTTACTTTCTTTCTAGCTATAGATGTGATAGCTCCAATATTGAAAAGACAGGCTGCAATCAAAAACACGACATGCCACATAAACCACCAATACTCTTGGAAGCAAAATATTGACACAAATGTCTCCTTATAATAGCGTGCAACAAAACATCCGATTGGAGTTAGCAGCATGTAGGCAATCGCCATGTGGCTAGCATGAATGAGTCTTCCATGAACCTATTAAATTGTCCTTGTTTAGTACAACAACATTGACTCAACTCAAAAGTACTTTAATGAACTAATAGATTAAAATCTTGGTTGATTACACGAGCTGGGTCGGCAGTTCGGTTTTCTGGGGGTAAAGTCGAAGCTAGGGCTGGACACGGGCAGCGAATTCCATCCTGTTTTTTATGTTCGAAAAATACCTTTGCTGAAGGTGGGTTAGCACTTCCCAATATCTTTTTAACATTATCTTCCACTATCAGCGTCGATGGAAATGTTTTACATTTCTCTGTAGTGCGAGTGTTTTGTCCAAAATATCTGACTGCGTTATCCGCAGAAGCGTCCTTGGATTCTTTGAATATTTCTATTTGCAATAGCGAAATAAACGAAAATTGCTTCCCGATCAATAAAACCCAATATGTTATGCTTTTCATGAAATATTTGTATTATGTACTCCATAACGCTGCATTATATCCACTTCTGGTTGGAACTGCCATTTCTGCCTGTTCGATAGCGGTAAGAACTGGATCATGAAGCGTTTCGTGAGCCGGAACGACAAACTTTCGAAATGCTGATGGGACAGTCTTCACTGCATCAAATAACGGCACATGACAATCGACTTCGTGTACCCTGTACAATACAAAAGAGCAATTAGCCGAGTTACATTTGAGTTTCAACAGAAGCATTTGTAATAATTGTAAAATGCATACTAAAGTTAGCAATGAACGACTTCAAATGTTTTTGCTATCAGAATTTTATACCTTGCATCCCTTTCTCTGAGGTATTTCAAATTAACGTAATCTGGTGCTCCAAGTGAACTTCTCGTCGGTTTCAGTATGTTATACTGAGCAGTCCATCCAAATAAAAATGAAGCTTTAGTTTCAGGAAACATTTTGGGAGGTTTACCTGGTTCAGGGGGACCGTAATTAATATCATTAGGTTTTGGGTCAAACCACCCAGGATAAACCGTCTCAACGTCTTCAAATATCAGCGTTCTATGAATGTGAAAGTAGATTCAGGGTTATTTGCTGTTTATGAAAGCTGACAAAATGATATCTCTAAGATGAGCATATTCGAAGTACTGAATATATAGCCGTTGAACAAAGTTGCATGTATTGTGCCCAAACGACCAAGTAGCATGAACTTCACGCACTCCTTCAAGTCTCGCCGTTTGTGGATTCATCCTTGGATCTGGATCTGTTGAAGCGGGAACTGCAGCACCTCCTTTAGTTTCTGGAAGGTCGCTGGTACAATAGCGTCCAGGATCCACATCAAACACAAACATCCCTGGATGCTAAACCGTTGTGACAATTATTCACAATAATGTAAAAATGAAAGGTTCACTTTGCCCCAAGCCTTTTTAATAGTTACTTTATGAAGTTATAAAGTAGACGTTCTTACAGAAGACGCATGTGGTGGTGTGTAACTGCATGGTACAGCATTCCTTTAAATGGTCAATTACAAAGCTTATGTTTTTTATGTAGATTCGGTTTTTAAATGTCTGATTGATTTAAATTACTTTTGAATACTACCTTTCATCACCGTAGTATACGTCGTGAGAGTATTTGCTACACGTCCTCAAACAAGGGACTGGAGTTGAAAAGTCTCCCACCGGCCAACCGTTTTGATCCTTGACCATAATTACGAGCGCTGAAATTTTTCCGGTGGCATAATTTGGCGTTTCCACATCCTCTGTTCGATGTAGAAATTCCGTCCTTTCTACTTGACCTTTACCAAGCGCAACACTCATATTGGCAAAGATGCGAAAGTGAAGAAAATTGTGCAGCAGTTCTCCTTTGAATGATATGCCAGTCACCTCAACAAAGTAGGGATTGGGGGCGTTTGGTCTTGGAAGAGGTGGGCTTATAATATCCACCTCAGGTCCATAATTAAGATGTATGGAGCGATCGATGGGCGATGCTGGTCCGCTTCCATAAATGTAGGGATACACATACGGAAGATCATCGTATGGTTGAAATGACTGGGCTTTATGTCGCACCAAATGCTCGAGAATAGCCCAGTTTGGATTGTTGCCAGCCGAATGGGATGGTGGAGTAGCAGGTGAGGGCTCGTAGCACGGTTTTGCCTCTGGAAACTTCTCATAAAATGGTAATGTCGTCCGAGGTGGTAATGGAGGACCTTGAGGTGATGGTGCAGATGCTCGCATATCTGCTAGAAAGCAGAAATCTTCTATGCTGTTGGTTCGGGTCACCCGTTCTCCAGGTGGGATGGGTGAGGCAGGCTTGTTAGTTTTAGAATAAGAAAACGCAAGAAATATAAAGTTATCTGGTAACCAGCATGTAATTAATACCCATAATAAATTAATTTTTGTTCATTTACCGGATCCGGAATCGGCTTGTATTTATAATCTTCTCCGGAACAGTCCAATGGTTTCGGCCAGCCAGACCAAGGGGTCGAGCTTGCTGGGTCGTGGTTATATAGTGGACGGAATTTTTCACAGGGGTGTTGACTTTTAATGCATGTAATATGCAGGCAAGAAATATATAAGAGCAGACGCAAAAGCTTCATTAACTTTTTGACCTCTTTCATTGTGTTGACAAGTCAGCATAAGCTGTATCAGGTGACATAAATAGAAAATGACTTTCTTTGTTCCAATAATCAATACAAAACCTCTCTCGGATATATCTCAATTACCTATCAGTAAAAGAGGTAAAAGTAATAAAATTACTCTTATAAATTCAGTTTTTCTAATAAAAATGCATCAGAGTTTACAAAATGCTTTGGCAGCAACAAGATGCCTGTTTCAATAGAGATTGAAACAACTTCTACATGCACAACTTCTTCAACCACAAGCTTCGTATGCAGCAACGCAACTGCAGAGCAGTCTGCCGAAATAATACTTGGAAAGTAACCCACTAGCAATAATACTTTTCAAAAAAATGTATCGGGTAAACACAAAAGGTATATTTTTTCTCCACAAATATTTGATACAACATATATATTTTTAATTAAAATCCATCATCTATCATCTAATACATCATACTCTTATTGAAATTGTAAGTTGCTTACATTATTAAAATATTTACAATGTGTTGTATGTGTGGTATACATTTACAAGTTAAACTTTAATGTTTAAATATACGATCTAGGAATTAGTTATCTAACATTTAAAAATACCATTCCTTTCATTGCATAGTTGTAATCACAAGACCAACATTCCAAAGCAGACTGCGAATTGAATGAAAATGTATATGTATAGGAAGACCTTCCTGAATTTTGATTTCTACAAACGGGAAGAAAATGGTGTAAGATATTTGCACGCGTCTTAACTCAATATTTAATTTTTTAGCACGAAAAGTAGCAGCTTTCACTGTATACCGGAGGGACAATATCATCAAACCGGATTTCAATAATTGGTATATGCGATCGGGCAGGTCTCATTCCAACACTACTGTCTACCATGCAGATGTGAGCCTATTATGAAACAATACATACTAAATTGATATAAACACAATCAACTGAAATACATCATATTGTTATTTAAAATGGTTTGTAAAATCTACCGTCATAACAGCCATTGCAGCCAAGCAAATTGCACTAGCCGCATAACTTACAAATCGAGTCCATTTTGAAATTCCAGGTGCAAACACAAAACTTGCAACTGTTTCAAGGACAATTTATTGCATTCATATTTGGAGCAATAATGATGTTAGTATAATCATAATAATAGATTAGTTCACATACTTGCAAGAGCCCAACCACCGTATCCACTTAAACCGTGCAAGTAAAACATTGTCGTTTGAAGAATAGGATTTTTATGGCGAAACCAGCCTATTCCAATTAAATTACTTGGTAAGATAATGTTCGATCCACTGGAAACTACATATTTATTTGTGATCGAACCTGTAATAATTCCAGATGAAACGCCAACTAGGGCACCATATCCAAGGCCAATATGTAAATCTATTTCCGTGAAAGACGGGAATGTGTAGCCAATGTAAGAGACAATGGAAGCCATTGCTGCGAATCCAACGTGAATCTGAAAGGTTGTCATTTCGCATTTAACTGTTTATTATCCAAGTTCAGAATTAGTTTTATAAAAGTATAAAACATTTTGATCGTTCAAACCAATAGCCAGAGCCTCCACCCTTTCACTTGTTTCTCGTGAAGTGTTTCCTTATAAAATCGAGCAATGTTCATGCTCACGGGATTGAAGAAAAAGAAAGCATAAATCATCATAACACCATGTTCACCCCGTTTAAAGAACGGTTCTTCGCCACTTGGAAGTGTGGTCAATTCTTCCGTCACGGGAATACATGGTTCGCAGTGGGATGACGGGAATGGCCTGTCCGTGGAGTCTTCTCCATTTGTGTAATTTGAGGTATCAAAATGTAGGTCTTCCGGGGTCCCTTTGCAAGTGAATTTACCTTGCCATTCCGGGCAGACTTTGTACGGCTGCCGTTTTTGCTTTTGGTAGATCTTTTCATACAACTCCCCAGGGTATCGGAGGGTGCATTGAACATCAAATTCCCCTTCAAATCGAACACGAGTTCGTTTATCATCTGAATCCAATGTCTGCACGGCCGTTGCATCGTGGCACAAAAGTTTGTTTGTTTCATTCAAAACATATGACCCATTAACGGCTGCTGAACCTGCAGGCAGTAGCATATCGCCTACGGGGTACTTTCGAATTCGCTCCTCCCAACTGCGGAACAAACGTTCTGCAAATGAACTTTATTCTCCTGTTTAATTAGTTTAGATGTTTTCTCATTTAGCCCTGCTATCTTACCTTTTACAAAGTGCTGGGTTGAAGGATCTGAGTCCTCTGATACAAGCTCGTGGTCGACCTTTAATCCCTTCTAATCGTATTTGAATGGGGTTTGTGAATGGAGGAGTAAAGCAGTCTGGAGGCAGTGGGAGGCTGAATTTTAAGCAAAGGGGCACATTTAATTCGTACACTAGAGAAAGAACAACATATCGGCAACGTAATATTTTATAGAATGTGTTTCCGTACGGTAACCCAGGCTGAATTAACATTTCATTTGGTGTGTCAATTTTATAAAACTTCGGAGAGTCTGGTGCAGTTGGTGTCAAACTGCCCAGTCCAGAAGATGCATCAAAAGCGTCCAGATTGTAAGGTCCAAATTTTTTCACTGCCCATGCAAACCGTTCAAAATCTATGACCATTAAAACCCTGCAATACCAAATGAAAGTTTTCACTTTGTTCCAAGCACAGAGAATCAAAGTTATCAGAGTAGGCTAAACTATGACAAAAAGCTCTAACCAGAATTCTACTATTTTGGCCGAAGAACAAGGTAAATTTGCATATTTAAAATTCCAATGCAGCTCTGGTTGATAGCCGTACTCCAAAATCTTGTCAGCGTCGGCAGCTCTGCCCACATCGGCCCGTAGCTTGTCTTTCCCCCTCAGTTTGTAGTGATAAAGCGCTACAGTTGGGTGCTTATAGGAGCAATAAATTATATTATGCAAGTTAAACATAAGACAACATACGTTACCAAGCATTACTTGGAATGCCATACCATTGGAGACAAGTCGGGCCTACTGAGACATCCGACAATTCTGGAATAATGGACATGACTGCAATCAGAGCATTCAAATTCCTGGTCCGTATCAAAAACTCCAAATGGGAAGCCTATATCGAAGGGCGCATGAACTGCTTGAATCATGAGTCCTTGAAACTTTAGGGTATCAGGGCTGGGGCTTATTGGTTTGAACTCAACGTGTAGTCGGTGAAGCAAATTGAACGTGTCCCCAGCAGCTCCCGTTGGTGCTGACCCCATTCCAACCACCTTCGGACAGACCAAACGATGAAATTCTAGTTTGTAGTCGTCCAATGGATTTGTCTTTATACTGGGGTCCCGGAACAGACCGATTTGTTCTTCGGTTGACCTGTAGGATTGGTACTCGTTTTTGTGCGTCAAGTGCAGTATGGGCTTGAATTGATTCAATGGCCATTCGAACAGCGGGTATTCACCTTTATTATATTAGACAATCATAACGAATTTCAGCTGAACTATTTTTTTTACCTGAACTATGGAATGATTATTTTTGATTAATTACCTCTCCCTGCTATACACCAATTTAAAAGTCGGTACAGATAGACCTGTCGAGTAGTCTTGTCTTCAAAGTGAGAGGCATTTGTTGTAACAAATAATGAGCATGTTATAATGCTCAACACTACAATGGTAGCGACATTCGCCATTTATGCTAGCGTTTTTTACTGCATCAAGTTTAAACAGGCTGATTATCGTTTTTATTTAAATTTAAGGTTTTATACTTTTGGACAAGTTTCCTCTGAAAAACTCATTCTCTGAAGAACCAAAAGAATAATTTTCATGGAATCTTTTTGTTTAGGTATGGTGTGGTAGGATTAATGATTATGTTGTAAGGTTGTAAAGCTTGGATACGTGAGCTCAATATCGGTGCATTTAATGTATCTACGGCTACTATTACACTATTACATTGGAAGTTAAGTAAGTTGCTGGGGTGAGTATTATGCAGTTGGAACGAAGTAGCTAACGACAGTTTGACGTCTGTTTGGTTGATTTGGATTGTGGTATCATATCTTTGCAGTCGTCTCATAATAATATATTAGTTATTGAGCACAATAAGTTATTATGCTCTTATATCATAATTTTATTCCACTTGATAATTGAGATGCAGTTTAAATTATAACGCTCATGGAAATTCCTATAGAAGTAGAATGCATTGCTACCAAATCAAGAGATTTCATCATGCTGAAATCCCCATTTTCTCTTTTATACTATATTGTATGTTGATAGCATCTACCAAATAAGATATACACTATGCATTGCATATAACGTTTCATAATCCTAACCTTTCATGCTTCAAAGTTCGACAAACAGCTCTTCCGGTTCACATGGATGTTATATATATATGAATAGAGTCAGCACGACTTTTAGCCACATCCGCATTAACTACGAAACAGCATTTTCTCCATATTGAGTCAGATGCGAGCTTGCTGCAGAAAGGAAAGTGGAACTGCAGCATTTTGTTTCGGGTAAGTTTAGAAGTACACACAAGCACGTTCAAGTTTCACCACATCGAGCGAGATAGATGTGATCCTTCTCAACATGAGAAAGATGTGAAATAGAAGCTACACTCTTGTTACCCTCTCTCTCTGTTATAGAAAATTAGTCAAGAATAACGTCGAGAGCTGAAAAGGACAGGACTTTCACTGCTGTATACTTTCACCATAAAGAGGGATTTTTGACTTTCTTTTGGAATTTGGACTACCTATCAGAATAAGGAGATGATACATCATGCTTATGAATGAGATGTATACACACATACACACTACCTCTACACAATCACTCTTTATCCTTGCTATGCAAGTCGGAAGTGCAAGTGAAAGTGCTTTCCTTTTACTCCCTCTCTGACAAACCTTTTAGTTTGTTTGTTGTGTGTAGTGAGAGACATAGTTCAAAAGATCAATACTGACAAGAATATAAGTTTCACAAACAAATTCTTTTTTGTTCTCAGAACATCTACATGATATATGTATGTAGATCTCTCCATTTTCAAGTCATACTTCAAGTCAAACATTGATACTGAGCTATACTTTATCCACTTTCGCAATGAAAGTATGAATGTATTATTAAATTATTAAATTATTCAACATGAAAGTGAGTAATTGAAGATGTGGCTTTTCACTAGTGAGACGAAAGTCTTTCATGATTTGGTAGTCCTCCTCATGGAATATCAAGTTGCATGACATAATGCTTGTGGAAAGTAATATGTAAACCTTTCAACTCCTAAAATCTAATCAAGAAATCAGTATTATTAAAAAATGAGTGCTAATTGTGTAGCATGTACATTTATAGTAGTGGTTTTGGGTACTTTTCTACAACCTGCCGTTTCCCAAAGAGGTATGTACAATGAATTCAAATTTAAATGGGGTTAAAAACGAATTTGGAATTGTAATAATGATTTTATAAATGTATTCAAGGTGTTTCAAGCGTTATTAGCAATGCTCAAGATCAGTGCAACAAAACGGTCGGAATTTATGAGGAAGTTACCAGTCCACAAGTAACGCCAGAAAATCATGGAAAGACCTTACTCTGCCATTATCGATTCCGACCTTTCCGAACAAATCTTAGAGATTGGGTTCTGAGGATCAGGTTTACCAAATTTAAAGTTGGGAGATTGGTCAATGACTCATATTGTGAAAATGGATATGTTCAGGTGAGTTGCATTTAATAATTTTTAGTTTTATAAATAGTGAATTGCTTTCATTGCAAAATCTTCAACTTGTTTATCCAGATTGTGGATGGGAATGGGAAAAGCAAACTTAGTAATGGAAGGGAACCTGGAAAATTTTGTGGAGAAATTGAGCAACCTCAAACCTTTATCTCGGAGACGAGTGTTGTGAAAATTGTGTTCTATGTCGAGAATTTCACTGAACAGACTTACTTCCGCTTTGACTCTCGAGCAGAGCAACAGTATGAGGTTTATCTAAGATATGGGCAGCATCCGGAATTGTATCCTAACAGACGTGGCGAAGTAATAAGAATATACACTATTAATTTGAAGCAAAAAATAAAAACACCCAGTAATGTTTGTTTTAATTTTATCCAAAGGTTGTTCCAAACACATATTGCGAACGAGTGTTTCGTGATTGCCGAATGCAAACATGCTATGTACAGTCTCCTGCTTATCCTGGAATTTACCCTCGTAACCTTCATTGCAAATACTACCTCAACACTCGCCTTCCTTCCATAAAACTACACATAGAAAACGAAGAATTCAACGTAGATGGTCAGCGATGTGAAAATCTTATGCTTTGCCCAATGCGAGCTATCGGTTCGGAATGTCCAAATGACTACATCAAGATTTATGATGGAAAGGATGAGAAGAGTCCTGTAATTGGGACTTTCTGCGGGATGGGCAAGTTTCCATACTCCATAGTCGGATCTGGTTCTGATCTCTTTGTCGAGTTTGTTACATCACCTGCAGGACCTCTCCTCAACACTGGTTTTCACTTCAACGTCGCCCATTGGCCTGGTCATGTGGACACTTCAGGGAAAAAGAATGGTACTTGCGATTGGATATTCACCAGCCAAGCTCTTTTAGACTCTGGAGATAAGCAAGGGTTGTTCTGGTCCGAGGGACACTTTTATCCTCCCTCAACATCTTGCAACTACTTAATACTTGGTAAACCAGAGGAAATTGTTCGTCTTTACTTTCCCAGCTTCCGGATTTCGCGAATTGATGCACCGATTAGAAAGTGGGATGGAGAATGTGGGGAATCACTTACAATTTACGACGCAGCTTGGGCTGATGATTCAAAAATTATTAAAACCTTCTGCGATACTTTCTCCAGACCGTCTGAAAAGCAAGAATTTATCTCAACCTCGAATGCCCTTTTTGTTAGATTTGAAAGCAAGACGGGGAGTTATAGTGGCTCATCCTTGTACTACTGGGCGCACTATGACTTCTTCAACAACAGCCACTTTGGGGATTCTGTCGGGGGAACTTTGTGCGATGAAGTGTTCACAAGCTGGAGAACATTCGAAGGAAGATTCACGTCACCACTCAATACCCTTATTTACCAGTCTGGTGGCCAACCCGTTGTTTGCCGTTACAGGTTTATTACTGCGCGCAGATTGTTTGCAAGGGTTGTACTTCGTATTGAAAACGTTAACTTCAAGTACAACCAAGATTCCTGCGTAAACTGCTGGGAAAATCGGGTAGATAAAGTGATTCTAATGGATAAGCACAGGAATGCAAGCCGAATTTGTTTATGTAAGGAAAATCAGGGACAGTACTCCTACCCAGTCACACTCACATCACAAGGGGAAGAAGCGGAAGTCACCCTGAAAATAGATCCTCGACATGCCCTTAACAACTATTTCAAAATCAACGTTCCTATCTTTGAGGGTTCTTACAGATTCATACATGGTCCACTTTGTGGTCCAACAGAGCTCGGCCCTTCTGCAGATGGCAAGTTACGGTTCCCATTTTATTTCAACCCAAGTTTGAGGGACCAGCCAGTTTCTTGTTTGTGGGAGCTCAAGGTACATCCCGATAAAGATTTATGGATTCACCTGGACAAGCTTGTGTTTGCAATTTCAAGCAAATCCTGTCAAGATGCGAAATTAGAGTTTTACCTTCCTTCAATGCCAACCACCAGCATGACTCCAGGTGTATACTATAACCCATCATTAGGTATTTCACCCTATCATTCTTACGCTCCCCCAAAACAACAACATCAGCCCTTGTTAACCCTCTGCGGAGACTCCAACGTTGGAGATAGGAAAACGGAAATTACTTCTGAGCTGCCCATCCTCTCCGCTCAAAAGATACAACAAGGTGGACCTTTAACTATACGATTGGAGGCGAGTGCCGCATCTAAGCTTAACTTTATAATCTCATGGACAGAGCTTTATCAACTGCCAAAAAATCCAGATGGAAGTTTGATGACGTCTAAGTTGGAACAAAAGGGAGATGATTGTGGATTCATTTGTCCAGGGCCTGAAGGCGTCTGCATTGCACAGGAACTCGTCTGTAATGGTGTTCAAAATTGTCCGAGCAATGTAACCGGTGCTCATGACGAGTCAGAATCTAAATGCAAATCTACCGACAATCAGTTTATTGTTTTCAATGTTCAGCTCAATATAACCTGGGTCACTGCCTCAGTTGTTGGTGGCTCCCTTGCGTTGCTATTCTGCTTTTGTTGTGTCATCTGCTGCAGATGTTGTCGCAGAAAGGAGCCAGACGATCCTGATTATTAGACTCCAGATGCTAGATTTTTTATATAAATATAAATCCTTACGTACAAGGACTTTCTCATTCACTGGAAGGTTTTCCAAAATAAACGCAATAAGATAAAGCCATTACATGACAAATTCTTCCAAATCAAACTTACTTATACTTTTTGACTCTACCATAACTGTACAAAACATTGTTTCGTGTTAGACTAGTTGCTTTTGAATCGACACTCATAGTAGTAATAGTAATATGAAACACGAAGCTAAGTTTTTAAGTACCTTCAACGAAAATGGTGTCTAAACGAATTCTAAGCTGTTATGATGTCGTCGATTCAAATTCCTCTTTCTTGTATTTTAACTAATATATAATACCTACGTAATAGAAGTTTGATTGGCCCTACGAGGTAATCTTTAGTAAACACCTTACTCTAGCTAGAGCAAGCTAACTATAAGTATGACACTATGAAAAAAGTAAAGCGAATTATGTAATATGCGAATAAACCACATCAGTATTCCATGAATGATCTTTGTATATTAGATATAATAGTAGTGTCAGTTAATATGAATGAATGTAAAAGTGTTGAGTACAATAATAATAAACCATTTGCTAAATAAACAATTATTAAAATCCTGAACAAGGTCTGAAGGAAAGCTTCATTTAATAAAACTATGCAGTGTCTTAGCTATTTTGTACATCCAGTTCTGGGTGTAGGTTATCATAACAGATTCTGCTGCTGACGATGCTCTACTATGTGAATGCCTGTAAATATGAAAAACCAGTGCGTACATCAGAACCAGTTTTTATATTCGCTTTGCTCCAATTAAATCAATATGAATATTGGCTTGTCTCACTAACACTGGGTCAGATAATTCGAGTCTAATGTGCGATAGGATTGTTGGAATTACAAGCTATGTTTATTTTATATCTATGCGGTTTCACCTTTGTAATGCGAAAATGTATGTAAAAGCAGGCACGAGAGTAGGGGAATATGACGACAATACTGCATGACATCAAACATTGGATACACACACGTTATGGAATTAAAGCTGGGAAAACCTGTCTTTCCATGAAGTGATCTCTGTGGTACCTGCCTGCTGACACAAGTTATTAAGCATGCGCTTTTGTTTTGATGTATTTTGTAGGTAGATTGAAGATGCTATATAGCAGTTGTGTTAGCTGGTGTTAGAGTTGCAGATGTAGTAGTACAAAATGAAGTCAACTTCTTTCTAATGCTTGTGTTCTTGTGTACTGTGACTACTCAAAACATCTGCACATTCATTCAAAACATTATTGTACAACTTAAGACATCGTTCATTACCGTTTAAAATCCCAAAATGGTTGCACAAAAAATTGTGCTAGGATTGTTTTGCAGCTGCCTAGTTTTTGGCATGAGTGTAAGCGAGCCGCAGAGAGACGGACGAGTTCGTAACAACGCTTCTGGAATTGGTAATCCTAGAGCCAAGGCAAACCCCCGAGGTAATACTTTAAAGCAACTTATCAAACTGGCAGATATCATAATTTCCTTCCTAGTTTAGATTTAATACACCACTGTATAATTTAACACTTTAAAGGAAAATACAACGGGAAAATTTTATTTGAGGCACTTGATCACGAGCCTTTGCTGCCTCTGCCAACGTTTCCATCGGCGTCCGTTGCTTCAAAATTACCTCAACAAAATCTTTGGAACAAAAATGTTAAGCCTACCAAACGAGTTCCTATAAAGGAAGTAACAGACAACTTCATCACAACAAAAAGTCACCACTTTGCTACTTCCCCTTCTCCTACAAAAGAGTATCTGAGAACAACCACAGTCATCTCTAATAAGTCTACACGTGCAAGTACAACCACTCCCAAAACTACTTCTACTAGTTCAAATCCAGTAACAATCAGAACCGAAGAGCCAATCTTGGAAGGGCATTACTACATACCTTTTCGAAAAATGATTGATAAGCCGAAAACACAACGTTATTACAGAAGAAATCCAGCATTTTCATAAGATGCATGACAGTTTTAATTCGAAGCAATATTGAATATTTTAAGGTTATGTACTATATTCTACATTTGATTTGTTGTTTAATAAATAAAAATCCACTTTACTACCATTTCATCCATTTTATCATCTAATGGAAAAATAAACTAGAGATTTTTTCAAGGTCATTCGTCAGCTTCTTGATGTATGCTTGCTTTTGGCCAGGGAGCATCTTTTTAAATACTATTTATTGCTATCGTTAATCAGTGTTTCACACTTAAGACCATATAGGCATTTGCTGTGGAAACTTTACTGAAGACTCCACATTCTTTAAAACATTCATTTAGCATCTTCATGATGAACTCAAGCTAAAACTGGTTTGCACATAAAATGTTTTCCATATATACATTCCATGTATGAGCTTGCATGAGAGGTAGCCAGAAAGATCTGTTGTTTTCTCTACTGCTCCTGCTAAAATCCATACCAGAAAAGGAAAACATTGCACACCGTTCCAGAAGCCGACTTTCACCATACTAGATCGTTGTTGATGAATTCTCCGGACTTTCCCGACAGCCCAGCCAGCGCTGTGTTTGTATCATAATAGTATCTGTAAAGCGTAAACCAGAATTGTTCTCGCATGTTTTACGACGTATTTTTGTTGTCCACAAGTAAGACGTGTGTGTGTTTCAAGATGAACTGTCCCTAGTTAATCCAAGTCAGTGTCACAGATTTTATTTACAGTTACAGTAGTAGCTTCCATACTCAAAACATTTCACAGTCAGATAAACAAGGAAGTGAAGCATGTCGATGACAACTCTGCTGGGATTAAGTTTTGGAGTTTTTCCATGTCTTTTGGTAAGTTGCATTTTTCATCCTGTGAATCCTTATGGTTATCATTTGCTTGAAGATTGTGGTCTATTTCCCCGGTCTATTCATGATGCTCCTTTCCCTACTAGTTTGTGAGTACATTGAGGAATACGTGGCCAAACATTTGTGTGCTTGGAAGAATCGTAGACGACGAGGCTTACGTAGCTTTTATCATGGTAAAACTAAAATATATTCTGCTCATCTAAAAGTAATGTTGTTATCACTTAGCCAAGTTGTCACTCATTTATCAACATGCATGTTAATTTTCTCTCGGTTATTTTTCATTTTTTCAAGACTTCCGGGAGCCACGAGATTCTCACAATGTTGGAGCCATCCAACACTACTCTTCCCGTACTCGAAGCTATTCCGCAGCCGCTTGGGTGGGTGGCAGTGGTGATGGTCCAGGAGAAAATATGTTAGTGCCGGAAGGAACTGTTCCATTTCCTGCCTCAGCTCCTCCTTCAGAAAGGGCTGAGTATTATGGTGCTCAACTCACTACTAGCTACCCTGCAATCTCTCCACTACTCTCGGCAAATGATCCTCCACCATCATATGAAGAGTGCATACTTCCTCGAGTGAGATTGAGCAACCCAAATGAAAATACTACCGATTCGAAAAATGGTAACGGCAATACAATATTAACAACTCCGCCAAAAAAGCCTTCAATGAAGAAATCATCGTCCACGGAAAAGGAAAAGTGAAGCTTTAAAAAATATTTATCGTACAACTGCCATGATCCCAAAATGACGCATTTCTGAAATGTATTAATTGTATTGCATACGTATTTATGCATCGTGAGTTATCGTAACATTAATAATATAAATTTCAATCTTTGTTAGAAACAGAGATTACTACAGATGTATAAGACTTTTTATTGCTAGTCACAGTCACGTACATTCTTCAACTTTGACTCTAAACACACATAACACAACCCTCGCCTCGTTAGCAGGAAGAAACGAGTGCTTTTAAGACACAATTATTCATTGAGATTCTTGAGATGACAGGCAATAAATACTCTGTCTTGTTAAATATCTATCAGATTCAAACCATTTTGTTGGTTGGCATCCTCATCATCAGTTCCTTTGAGAATTTCGTGTAGACATTCTAGCTGGGAATGAGAACGATTTTTCTTGTATGCATGCACCCGTGTAATGTACTCTCTTGAAAGTTGTTGTCCATTTACTATAAATTACATGTTTCCTAAATCACGATCCAAATGGGTATTCCTCATTCATTCCCTTGCGAATCTATATTAGGGAAGCGTGTGTCTTATAAGTATATAAAGACATTATAAATATATTACTACACTTCACTATACAATGAAGGTTCAATTTCAAGGTTTCTCTTCTCGCCTATCGTATCGCTGATCTGATCGTGAATAAAAATGCAGTTATTGTGTTGTGGCTGTTCTACTTCTGCTGACTGTAAACTGTTGTTGAAAAAAAATCATTATAAACAAAACGCGAAATAAAGCCATAATGGAGATAAAGGATTTGATGTTGATGTAATGTAATGTGTACAAATTTAAATGAGCCCCAAATTACTTGAAATCCTTCCAAGTTTTTGCGTTTATTTCTTCATACAACGGATGCTTTGTGCATCATTACAAAGGAGACACATTGCATGAAATCAGATCCAACATTAAGAAGCTGATCGGTTGTGTATGCATCCGTACCGAAATGGTGTGGCATGGCATTATTGCACGGCATGGCCAAGGAGATGAGAATGGAATGCGTGCTCTGAAATAGAAATGTTCATCAATTTGCCACACATTTAAAGAGGAATACCATGAAATAAGGATGAAATCAAGCAAAAATTGGTTGCTCCGTCCCAGCTCACCAATCAAAGTGTTAAAGCTCAGAAACTTTTGTGAAGGAAATGGATATATAGTAGATCTCAAGACTGACAAATGACAGTGGGTGAAAGGAAGAAAACATCTGCATGGTGCCCATCTACTTTCAATTGGCAATCTTGAGAATCACGAGCAACGGAGAGAAGGAGATCCTGTCTTCACAGCAGCAGCCATACACCATATATAGCAGCATGCAGTGATGAAATCATGCACCAACATATATACGTCTATTTGTTATGTTAGCGAAAACTGAGAATTCGCATGGAGCTGTTCCATATTGTTTGTACGTGATCTGAAATACTGACAAAGGTTGGCTGCCGGTACAAAACACACACTCATATCATGTTATGAGAGGAAAAACAGAGTTCTCATGTGTCGATGGCAAACACCATTATGCAGCATTATTAATAACATTATGAACGTAATTTTCACTTCACTATTGCTTACGGAAACTTTGCTCCAAAAATGTTTTAAAGATGACTACAGAAAATTTGCAAACTATTCCGTTTCCAATTATGCTCGTTGTCAGCATTATCCAATGGGTTGGGAAGGGAAGCATGCATAATTAAACTAGGAAAGTAATGTGACAAAGCTTCACGGGAGGATTTCGAACAAAAGTTTTATGCAAACTTTTTACATACAGATTGTACGAAAAGGAGGAAGAAAAAGTGGAGATAATGATAATAATGTAAAGTAAATGAGTGACATGTTCTTAAGTTTTAATGTTCCTCTCTCCTCTGCCTAGACTGCCTAAATAAAGAGAAAGTATCTGAGAAAAAAGGACTAGCATATCATAATATTATTTTAATGGAACTGACTGGAGCCGATACAGCAGTTTCTTGTTACGAGCTCCTCTCCACTCTCTAGACTCACCAGACTCTCCTATCATGTTACCGTTTACTCTATATTACATTACACATAAAACAATTTACAACCTATATTTATCCTTGAGATGATGATGATTCATATTCACTATATTCTCCATCCCCAGTTCTCAGAGATGGGAAGAGAAGGAGGTATTAAGACAACAAACAGAATAAAATGATGAAATACAGCCCTACAATAATCCATTATTGCGCTCCATCCTTTTATGTATGTCATGTTAATAAATGAACTACGTACATTATTAGCACAATACAAACAAGGGAATCTTACTCCGAATAATATTGCACTGGACATGACTGCAGCTTACTAAAATGAATTTAGTCAATATACAAAAGCACAGAAGGTATTGCAACCTCCTGTTTTGTAATCAAAGCAGAGTCTTTATCCTAACCTTAATTTACCTCCATGTCAAGATCATATATCTTGTAAGATTGTATTATTGTGTCCAGAGAAAGCGCACATGTCATCATCCCATGAGAAATCTGGGGTCTGAATAGTAGCACCACATCTTATCCTTTGTTTGTTTGCATTAGTTCCGCTTCTTTCTATCCAATATTTTATTTTCCAGAACAGTTTCACTCGCTATGCGTTGTTCTGCACAACTCATCGACCACCAGAGAATCGTATGAGTAATATTATTTGTAAAATGAAACTGGAAAAGACAGGAACAGGAGACTCCCTTCTGTGCTTAAAAAATGTGCAAAACAAGTAATAAACTGACATAGTTTTTTTTATTACATGTTATTATTGAGAGCATGAAAAGAATTGCTCTTTAATCCCTAAAATTCGTGTAACATGCCAATGCACAAAGCATGCATGTATATATGTGTATGGCATGCATCTACTTTTTTAATATCTCACGACGATACACTTCTCAGTTTGGTACTTTCCCTTCTTGTGAGAAAAAAATCTTTCGTTTACAACAACATTATGAAATCATTTGTTAGTTTGCTGTTATATAACCACCTAACGGTAGTACAACTTCTCAAAAACTAGTGACTGCCTTCAATGCGGGTTTTACATGCAAAAACTACAAAAACAGATTAGAAAGCTTTGATTCCAACTTTCGACAAAAAAAAGTCCTCGTGCTTTTGTTTGGCTGCTGGATTGCAAAAGAGCTACTTTAGTTTTCGACATGCATACAAAGTACAAACTCCTTTCTCCCGCAGAAGCTCTACCTAAACTGATAAATGCTCGTGTGCTACCTTCAACTTTATACTATTCTCCCTGGCTTTCTTTCAGATTTACTTGGTATCTCTTGCTCTTATCACGGTTTTAGTAGAGAAATCCTAGATCACTCGAGCCTACCTACATATTATTATCCTTTGGATAAATTTGGAAAGATCCTTGGAATACAAAACCATGCTCTCTGAATCTCGTTCTGGATTGAGTATGCTGATACACATGTAGGTATGTAACGGTAAGCCTTGGTTCCCTACTCACTATTAGTTGGATGGTCAAACAAACTCTGCACCAATTTCCATAGCCAAGGATCCGCATTGTCAGCCCTTCCTAAGGAGTACGTATGTAGTAGGAAACCCCTATCATCACCAGACAGCCACCGTTCCGTTCTACGAGTATCATCATCTTCATGAATAAACTGATATAAACTATTAGTTAACAAGTTCAGTTTGTGCATTATATATATCAAGATTTTTGGCGTAGTATTAGTATACCACAATGGTCTACAGTTTATGTTAAAGAACACAGCAACGTAAGAAGTGTATGTTTTGTGGTTTCCTTTTAAAAACTTTGTTTGTCTATAGACTTTCATTCATACATATAAAAGCCGGGTGATAGTGATGCTCCACACTTGTTTTACAAAAAAACACCACTTTTGCATGCATCAACACTATGCTTTCCCTTCTTGTTTCTTCAATCACGACGATGTGCATGAGCCATGAAGATTGAAGATACAATTTGTATCGGCCGATCGGGTTTGCCTTGCTTGCTGCTGTTTGATATAAAAATTATCAAAACGAGCACCTATTCATAAGCTTTTAAGAAGAAAAAAAAAGTTTTGAGAGGAAAAATCACATTAGTTATCAGACCTCAGTGGATATTAGTCTTGCTAAAAAGATTCACCAAAGGAGGAGAGAGGAACGGAAATAAAGATAATGGAATGAATATTCTGGGGAGAACCTTTAGAGATAAAGTTGAAAAGTGAAAAAGTGCACATCGCGAAAAGGTATAATAATAGTACCTACGTACTAAAACCTCATGTCCTACCGTATCATCATCATCATCAGCCGCATATTATATTATCATATCTGTTTCTCCGTGTATCACGACCCACGATTCTCCATCAACGACAAGGAAGCCCCCCTGTGAGAAAGCTGTTCTTGCTTACTTTTCATCCAAAGTAATCCGTTTTTATCTCATCACACACACAACAAGAACGGTGTGAAGCTCTCATATATTTCTCTCCGCAAACCAATCCATTATTTCAATCTATCGACGATCCACCGTTTGTCTTCCAAATTTTCTTTCGTATTCCTTCTACATTTTGGAGGAGAATATTCATGGTGAGTCTAATACAAGGAGATACATTCACTTCACACTTTGCCAGCTACCGGCTCGCCATACTCTGTTCTTGATATCCGTTTCTCTTCTCTATGCATTTACTTTGTGCTAAAATCCATTTGATGTATTTAAAGGTAATCTGGAAAAGGTTCAAGTAAAAAGGTTTTCTCTTCCGCTAGCGTTCTTCATCTTCATTGCCTTCGACTTCCTTGACTGAGCCGGAGTGACTGATTTACCTCCAAATTTTTATGGAATAGTGCCTTGTTCCTTCCGTTTCTTCATCTTAATAGCATCTAGTACTCCACCTCACAAGAAATTAAGTGAGTGGGTGAGCAAAGGAGAGGCTGCAGAAGCTTACAGTTATCTGAGAAGACAAAGGATAAAAATACTCACATAAGTAATAAAAACACAACCCACTTTTCTGGTTCTCTTTGTGGCTGTCAGACCACTGCATTACCCCCTCGTCAAAATCCATTGCCACTTGAGTGATTTGGTGTTAAGGATATTTTTTATCTGTACTAGTAAAGCTCTTTTTTTGGCAAGAAAGAAACTTGATCCTCAATTTCGTAAGGTATATTGTGTATTTATCAATCCATGTCTAAAAAAGCCATCATCTCATCTCCACAAAAAACACTTTCATCCTAAAACTCTCTCTGTCTGTGACTTGACTTGAAGTCACTCTCTGGCTGTGTCTGTGGGATATGTTTTAAGTGAGTAGTTTTTTTGTGTGAAATGACTGGCACCTTTCCACTTTGCCAGCTTCCGCTTTTCCGCCAATGATAAGTAAGTCAGTTTGAGGGAACAACCTCAAAAAGTTATTGAATTCCATCAACATACCATCATCATCATCAACTGCTTTATCGCTGTATCGTGATATAACATAACACCAGCCACATTGACGACCATTAGGTACTTATATTCTACAGTGTAGACAGTGCTAATATTTTTATTACTCTTTGAAAGTGAGCCGAGCAATATACACTCAGTTCTTGCCTTTTTTTACACAAGGAAAAACATTTCCAGCATCTGTGGTCCAAATAGCTCCTTTTTACGGTCAGAGAAAAAGCTCTCCTTCTAAATTGACATTTTACCTCAGAGACGACGTCCGTGAGGGTGCAGTATAAAAAGGAAAAGTTAACGAGGAGGTGGACACCAGTGAAAGTTGAAAGTGGACGTTCTTTCATACATACGTACGTGGTTGACATTCTATTACATACGCATAGACTACCCACGTTGTGCTTGTACTTAATATTGCAGTGCGAGTGCACCAACCAACCGTGAGGCAAATGTTGCATGAATAAAATACTGCATAAAACTTGGAACTAAAAGCAAAAGTGGTGTGTGGTGTTTGGAACAAGTTGTGTGGAATGTACTAATTTTTACCCGCGATAAGATTCCTCTTCCTTCCATGGAACGTTAATGGTGTTGGCAGCAAGTGTAAAAAGTGTTGTTGTTGTGTTAAAGTGCTATCATTTAAAGTTAAAGACATATGTGACTCCGGAAACATTAAATTGGATATTTTACTCTAATCCTTATATGCATGCATAAGCAAAAAATGAGCCACACGAATAGCTACAAACGCTGAGAAATCTTAGTTTGCCACCACTTTTGGAGAACTAAAAGAACTATTCAAGTACGTGAGTAACACAGCTGCAACTGCTGCTTCCATTACTTACTACTTCAACTCAAGGAAAGACCTTGATTCATAAGATGCAGGAGTTACTGTAAAACTGATACCATGTACTAAAATGGTACATTGTACTCTGTAACCACTGAAAAAGACTCACAATCCGAATCTATAAAAATCTACATTTGCTCCTCATATCGTCGTCACTTTTGGTTCGTACTTTGTTGCAAAAAGAACAAAAAAAACTCTTCCTTTATCGCTGGCCTTGCTTGAATTTGAATCCAATCTCTTCATTCATCTGTCAGACTCAGAGTCGTTGGGAGCGTGTTCATATTTGAAGAGGAGAAGAGTCTCCGAGAAAAGCACATGTACGAGAGTGTCATCATCATCGTCACAACCAGCAGCAGAAGCCAACACCAGCAGTTACTAGTGAGCTAGCAAGTGAAGTGAAGTGCATAGATAGTCATATATAGTGGTGTGGTATACGTATTTACTATTATAGGGGTAATAGAAAAACTCCAACAAACATTTGATAGGGAGCCTCCACAAACACACGAGACAAACAAAAAAAATGCTTGCGCTGCCTCGCTTATATTATGCATATTATGCATATCATTCCAAAAAGCCCATAATAATATATATCAGTTGCTTGCATAAGAGAATCTTTTCTCTTTTTTCGGGAATTTCTCAAGGGAAACTTGAGCAGAGCGTCGGTGAGTCACAAGGGCTGCTATACAGCTCCTACCGCTGCTGCTGCACAAAGACTGCACAGGAAAGTAAAAAGTTAAAAACTGTATGATGTTAGGCAAGGCAGTTGTGTTGTGAGTTAGGTGGTGAGAGCAGGAGCAGCAGCGGCATAACTTTTAGACTTCCCCATGCCAATGCAATATCGAGCAAACGACGAGAGTTTAGTAGGAAACGGCTTGGTTTGCAAAGAGAGCAGAACTTACTAGTTACCGTGCCCTGTGTAGTTCTTCCCGTTCCTCGTTTTTCAGCAGAATGTGGGAGCTTATAGATCAACTGTAAAATTCATATATATACATAACCATGCAGCTCCTGATATAACAAACCCTCTAAACATAAATTCATACATATTATGCATACATTTTTCACATAGGCCAGATAAGCACATTATATGTGATTCATACATGCATACTCTTCAGTCTTCACCTTGGATTTCTTTATAGGTGTAAGCACATAAGTGTGATATTTTTCGGGCATTTCGGATAGACGGATCAATACTTGTGTAGCGTGGAGCGGGATTTTCATTCCTCCTTCATAACCCCCTTTTGCTCACTCCAGTTTTTATTTTGCTCACCTCCTTCACTGAAAAATAAATTGGTAGCAAAATGAAAAGATTGAAAATCAGTTGTGCCAGTAAACAGTCATCATGTTGTGCTGGTGGAGGTTCCCTAGTAAAGTTTTGACTTTGATATGGAAAGTCAAAAACTGTTTGTTTCGGAGGATTTCTTGATTAAGGGAAATAATATTAGTGTGTGTATTGTGTGTTGTTGTAGCCTTTGATTAATCAGTACACACACCAAAAATTCTGTGTGTCGGCACTTGCATGCATACCTACATACTACACGAAGGAGGTTATGGCCTTGTTATGCAATAATATATATGCAGAATGGTATAGTATTATTACATCGTAAAAGTCATTTGCATCTTCCAATATAAATCCTCAATATAATTAATATAGTCGCGTGCAGAATTCGTGATTTACGTCTTATTGTTCCAATCCTATTCGTCTCGTTCATCCTAAAACCCTACTTCCCTTCTTCCAATAAAGAAAGTTGATTAGTATAGCAAAAGGGAGCAATATACAAACACATATCAATAGCCCCGGTCACGACTACACCGCGTTCCATGTGTCTGGAGTGAGTGTGATGATTTGTAGTTAGTGATGTGATGTAAATGAAAGTGCTACAAAATTATACATAACGAGTGCATTCATTGTCGTGCACCGCAATGTATCGCATTCAGCTCGAGAAATATCTAGTCTGTTGGGGAAACAACAAGGCAATTAAATGCTCTCCGAGAGTAATGTTCAGGTGGCTGCAGCTAGGCAAGGCATCAGCAAGCAGCTAAGAAAATATCTTGCAACTCGTCGTCGTCATTCAAGACAACGGCATACACATAATTCCCTAAGTCTGTGATGGTATCATCTTATGTTACTGCTGCGATGATGGACAAGGTTCTGGGACCTATACTTTTCTTTTTGGGAGGCATGGTAGTCGGCAGCACCCTTGTAAGTTGCTGGTCATTATAAATGTGTGTAGATAGATATATAAATATGTAGATAGATGCGTGTATATTGCTTCTCAATATGTAATGAATTGGATCATGGATTCCCGCCCACTTTTCCTTTCCATTTGATGGATAACCTTTGAACTTTTAATCAGTTTTCCCTGCATGCAAAAAAACCCGTTAGTTGGTTTCACGAGTTGACCGGGGGACCGGGAATACGATTTCCCGTTAGTAAATAAAATGGAATATTGCGTTTTTATAATTCATTGATAAAACTATAGGTATAGTAGATGGATGGGAATATAAAATGAGGTTAGGTTAGAGCTGCAAGCTAAAGTTGGTTGTGATGATGATGCAGGAGTAGGTGCAGCTGTGAAAGGACAACGTGTGTAGTAGAAAAGACTTGAAGGAAAGTAGTCTAGCTAAAGACAAGTATAAGGTGTTGTTGGTTTACCGAAAGGAAATGAATGAGTTATTGCATTATTTATGACCATCTGTCAGGTCACTCTCGCTGGCTATTTTTGACCATTTTTCTTGATATACATAGTCCTAGATCTTTGATGTGGTTTGGTATGCTTTTACGGTGATTTGTTCACTCTTGCTTGCTTGACAGCTTGCATTTCACGGCAGTAGAAAAGAGCTCAGTTTGAATATATATTAGCCAAGCCAAAAATTCAGAGACATCGTCCGTCCAGTCAGCTTCTCGCATTTGCATGAGAAAAAGTCAATAATATAGTGTGATCGCTGGATGGAAGCCTCTGGGTGGGTTTTAAAAAGTCATGATTGCATATGTATGCATGAAATGGAGAGCCATCAGCAATAAAAAAAAGAAATCCACGGAAGTCACCAAAACGCAAAAGAATGAAGTACATTACCATATGAAATGATTTGGCAAAGCATCCATGCATGCAAGAAGTGATGACATGAAAAGAAACTCTCAATTTGAGCAAGAAACCAGAAAATGATACATACCAGCTCTATACAGTTTTGACTTGACGGTTCCAAAACAGTAATGCATATCAGAATTTACAGGAGTAGCTCAGCTCAGCTCCTTGACTGTTCGAAAAACGATTTTGTGGGCTAGAAACTCCCATCAGCACTCATTTAGAGGGACATGTCAAAAAGACCACTTCAATTTTGAATATAGATGAAGGGAACTGTAATGGATACCACTGCAATAGTCTATGGTTTTGACGTATGAGTGATCTTAAAAGTCATTTTAAGAGAAAGTGGACAAAAAATGAACTCTGGTAGACTGTAAACGAGCTTATATTATACTAGAATGTAAAGATCGATCGATTTCGTTAGTAAATGGACAGTTGCAATCATCTTTGAATTTTCTGGAACGCTACATATATATATGCATGACATTGTTAAAAGTATTAAATTATATTGGTCTTGGATGGATTGCAAGTCTTCATCTTCTCATCGTACTTGAATTTGCTTTTTGTTTTAATAGGTGGCCATTGCCTGGTACATTGCTCACATCCGTTACTATAAGCCAAAACAAGATGCAGAACAAAAAGTTGGCGAGCCAGAACAACGAGGTAATTTGATATTCTACGCCCAACATCATTAGTTTCTTTTCCTTTTCAAATAAGAAATGACAAGGATTGATGGCACTGTACATATCATTAGCCTCCTTTTACTCTTCTCTCACTCGTTAATAATATAATACTTTTTTGTCGTATTTTTTTTAGTATAGTGTCTATCACTTGATTGTCATTTATATTATATAAACTTTGGCTACCTTTCTGGTTCTACATTCAAAGTGACATTTGTAGAGAGCGAAGTGGAAGAGATTGAGACGGAGGACTGTGCTGCTGTTGTCGTAGATGATGATTCTCAAGGGGACTACCTACTCGAAGACAAGTCACAAATCGTATCCATCGTCGACTTCCGCGCTGTTCCCAGGAATGAGTCTGCCCGTCAGCAAGCTCGACGTGAATTGGTCATCCAGATGTTGATTGCCGAAAGTATGTCCAACTGAGATAAGCTTTTTAAGCGGCTCAAACATGAGGAAAAGGCGAAAAGGAGAGCGGAGCGGCGTCGGTTGACGACCTGCGCCAGGCTCCACTCTTCCGCCTCTACCTCATCCACATCCACTTGTCGCAGTCTCCTCAACAATCATTCCGAATTTAACAATAATAACAAATTAAGTATTATCAATGACATCTCCTTCAACTACAAGTGGAAGCACAGCGCTAAGCACTGCATGGGCCGTGGTGGGGGAATTGGAGGAAGTAGGAGCACGCTCCGTGAATCCGTCTGTTCTAGCACAAATGATTTGCACATCTGACAACTGCTTCTGAGTTTAAGCATTTTGAACACAGTTATTTACTCAAACATAATAGCGTTAAGCGTCAGGTACCTTTTTCTACTCACAAGCCTGTTCCGTTTTCAAACTCTACTTCATTTCATCTGTTTTACTTGTTATGACAAGATGAGTTTTATTGCAAATCTGCATGTGCCCCGCATATTTACCATCAGTGTTTCTTAAATGATTCGCCAGTGCGAGAGAACTGCATGAATCAAGCAAAAAAAAACTAGGAAAAAACCAAAAAACAAATTATCTCAAAACCCATTCTCTCTGAAACGCACAAAAGTTTACACTTATTGTGAAGTACGTAAAGACGCATACGGATAAAAAAATATAAATATATATATTATTATGCTTCGGGAAATGATAAAAACTTTATTCAAACTTTTTAAAAATCTTCACAAAATGACACGAGGAAAAGTACTATTCTTGCCAATAGTATTAATTTGCTCTTCCACCAAGAACTCCCAACGAAAAAGTTCGCTCAGATTGTATTCATTCTAAATAGATGCCAGATATATTGCGATTTGCAAAAAACAGAAAAATTTATGCCATGCATTAAATATTCCTCCCTCGCCTCCTCCTGCTCCTGACGGATGCTTTGTAAGTAACTGTATCTCTGTATTAAGCTATCCTGTCTCGAACAAATGTCAGTTCTTCCATGAAAAATTATGCACTATCCAATTCACACTCAAAGTGACGCCCGTGTACGAACAGCATTATTACATTCAAAGAAAAATTTTAGTTGACAGTGTTCCAATTCCATTTACACACTGTGTGCTCACACTAAAAAATATATAATCAATCACAATCAGTGAAATTTGACAGGATACACAAAATACACATCAATCTAAGTAGGTATCAAGTATCAACTTTCCATCGCCGAAGAGGAACCTGTTTATATTCTATGAATGAATATCAAAGCAATAAAAATCTAATCCAATTTTAAAAGCTTCCTTCCAGACCGCATTTCTTCAGATGGTGGTTCCAAATATCCAAACTGTTCTCTCTTGTTCATGATATGATATGATCCTTCTTCTTACACCCACCCAACTCACCAGCACAGAATCCTCTAAATGTGAGAAAGAAAACCAGCTCTAGAGAAAGAAAGAAAAGAACCCAAAAAATATTTCCATACATATGATAATATTGGACCGAATCTGTAACACACAAAAAAATGTAGGAAAAATAGTCTTATTTATTGATGAAAAAGAAGAACCAGAGCCATATTTACATGTACCTAGAGAATAGAATCGCAAAAAGTAGTTTTATATATTTCATTTGAAAACGATAATGTGTAACAACAACGAAAACATTAACTTGTTAAAAAAAACTGTCCGATGATGTTCAATAACGTTTCTCAGCAGCAGTAAACACAGCAATCAGCATTGATCGAAAGGTTTTGCAGCGAATAAAAAAGGCATTCCAGTAGATTCAGTGTTTCATATTATGAAGCCACTGGAAGCAGTGAATAGTGATAGTCAAATGAACCGAGAGACAGGTGTAAATTATACAGGTGAAGGTTGGGAATACTTTTTGTCCAACACATTTTTTTAGAAAGTGGATACTGGTACAAATTTTGAAAACTTGTTTTATAGCTACTTAAAGTATATAAATGCAACCGCCATAACATATTACATTATGGCTCAATCCGCTTCGTTAGCATAGGAGTTAAAAGGTGAGGTGAAAGTCAGAGTTTGGGGAAATAGGTTTGAGGTTGGAAATGAGTCGTCCGTTGGTCTTTTGATTGTTAACATTTCCAACTGAATACCATATTTACCGTAACGCAATCCACAAAAGGGTTTCGATATATAGAAAGTATATAAATCATGTAACATAATATTTTGTATGAACGAAAAAAAAACTTTCCATCCTCACCTACTCTTTGTTGAGTTTTACCTACATGAACACAGTAAGACCAACTATATGAACCATTTTAAATTTTATTAGCTTCGTATCCATATTTATTATTATTATTATAAATTTTGTTATATACAAATTTACATTACAATCTTATGTAGCATAATGACTAACAAATTTCCTATGTAAATATTTATGTAATGTATGTATTTACTTAGTCGCAATTTGTTCTCATTATTATACTTTATTTATGTGCTTGTTATATAAACTTGCGATATTTTACGCATCTTTTATCTGTAAAGTAATAATTTACCTCTGTCTGTCTCTACAACTTTGTTGATTATTATTATTACTACTACTTGAATGCGTACCAACAATCTTTTTTGGGCTGCGCAAACCAAGGTGCTCATATTAAATTTATTATGTACTATATATTTATAGCATGTAAGAGTTAAATATTCAAATATTATACTTATACCGTACATTGATATTACTGTAATGTAAATCCAAAAACTAATCGAAGACACAGCGAAATATTTATTTATAGAAAAAAATAACACGTACGTATGTATTATGTATGTACTGTAATGTAAATCGTAATGGAGAATAACTCATATATTATTATATAATATTGTTAATTTTTAAAAAATATTTCTTTTTATATAACCTCGAGTACGCTATTATATTTGTACTCATGCCTTTAGACCAAATTGTGCACTGATTACCTCTGACGCGTTCACGGAAGCATGCAGAATCATGCGTTTTGCATGCCTCCACTTCAAACAAACAAAACAAAAAAAACGATCCATATAAATCCGTATATGGTTGGGATGGGATGGGGAAAAAAGTAGCATACTACTCTACGTACTACTACTCATCTACTAACTTTGAACTTGTCAATGTCGTCCCTTCTATGAACGTCTAACTGAAATCATCTTGTATTCCCCAGTGTTCTACACTTGAAACTGCAGAAAACGACGAACTGAAAAACAAGCATCAGCATCATCATCACCTGCATCGTCAACGAAGCACTGTTTTCATCATCCGGTCATCAACTTCCTTCAAGACTTGTCTCCACTTATCTTCTAAAAAAGTATTTCCTTCCTTACATCCGTACTCATACGTCGATGAAATTACGGATCGGTCTATGAATTGTAATTTTTGGAACTGCACAAAACAGCAAAAAAAATTATTTGAGCGGTGTTACTTACTCGTACCATACTGATTCTATTTAAACGCATTTGTGCAGTTGATCTCTAAAAAAATCTATGTAATTAATTAAGCTATATCTGCCGAAGTTGTATTAGAAAACTAACAGTGAGAAAACAGGCGGGCTCTGTTTCTTAATAGTCGATTGAAAAATGACAGATAAAATGTCAATCGGCTTTTTTTCATGGAGCCACCACCACATTACCTATATACATACATATTTATAGTTAAATAAAACTTGATTTTCAAACTCTTTTCTCTCTTTCTCTCTCTCTCAAATGTCAAAGTTTAAAATGACAGGTAGCGGAATTATAAAACATTGTTTCCGCTACCACTTTGAAGATTTTGGCAGCAATATATGAATGAATAATATGGTAATTTTGAACACTATGATGACTATGATTTTCTCCCATTGACATGTGTAACCTAATAAAGACAAATTAATCATAAGTTAGTAGACTAGATTTCTATAGATAACTTTATTTAAATTCTATGTCGAAACCGTATGTATTTTAGAATAGACTCGCGCATGATTTCTTTCGCGGTGTTTTGCGTTAACTAGTGAATTGAAACCAGTTCATATCTGTCCTGTACCCGAGTTAACATTAATTATATAATGTAGCCTTAGAAAAACAATCAAGTTACTGGTTAACCCAAACTCACTTGCGTAAAACTAACCATTTCAATACAATAAACTAATAATATCATTCAATTCCACTTTACTCACATGTTAAGAAAAATGTAGTCTTTTTAAAAAAAACCAAGACTAATTTCGTTGTAAAAATTATGATTTAGGGTGATGCATGAGTAAGGAGGTTACAATGGTCGGTTCGAACATACTATTTTAATTGACAACATATATATATTATTATAAAAAACTAATCGCACTAACGAAATCTACTGATGTAATCAAAAACTCTAATATTGTATAATATTGCTTATACTAACAGAACGAACAGTTCACTCACTGGATGTGACATGAGAACATATTATATTTAAACTCGCTATATAAAATATGACTTTTACATTTACTGAATAACTAATACATTCAGTAGGCCTTGACAGATCCTCTTGATGATATGGGGATCCATGCAATAATGCCTGTTAACAGAATACTAATATACTAACTTATCTATAATTAAATTATTATATTACAACAATGTATTGTTATAAATAGCATAGCTCTATATAGTCCACAGTACAGAGGTAATTCACTGTAAAGCGCGACAATGTAATGAAGGTCTAAAGAATTACTAATTTTTTTCAATGCTTTTGGTTTTCTTCTTTTGACAATACTATTCTTTTCTAGTTTTTCATTCTACCAATTCTTACTACAATTCTAATTTTGATTCATTTAATACTTATTATCATTGTTTTCTGGATCTTTCTCACACAAATATGAGATGCGTTGAACTTCTTGTGTTGTATATTCCAAACCTTTGTACAATTTACTTTATTGAACAATGATAATTATTACGTATATTTCTGTTTTCTCGTTTATTGTACCTGATTACTTAATATTGTTATCATGAAACGAATACGCATTGCAAGAAATTACTGTCACTGAATTTGATATTACTTGTGGCTAAGTTTTTATGCTTTCCACATACGAATGTATAACGATTGCTCTGAGTGCTAAGCCAATGCGTTTTTATTATCAATATGATTTTAGCTGTTGAATTGTTTAGAAAGCCAAAATGCAAGGTGGTGATGATATTGTATAGCGTACTACACTATGTACATTACAACTGTTAGACTTTTTATCTAAGAATATACGCTGTGCATTAATACGAAAATGCTCATTTATTGAAATGTTTGGATATTAGACAGTCAAAGTTTTCACTACTGCACGACCACCAAACTTTGAGGTTGAGTCGAGGTAAAGATTAAATCCACGAAATACGTCAGTTTGGTGAGAATTATAAAAAGTTCTACAAACAAGGAAGTCAAGTATTCGGTTCCGTTGAAGTCAAATCTTACCGGAGGAAGATTCTTCCGTTGTGAATGTTAAGATTTGTTTTTTTCATGACATGTAAAAAATTACATAAACAATTCTTAAGAAAAAAAGATTGTAAAATATCTTGTGATTTCAAATATCAATAAAATCCCAAATATATTTAATATGGAATTAACAAATTTTTTTCCACATTAAAGCAAGAAGTCATCATCGTATACCAGGAAAATGCTATTTATGTCTGTCACCACGAAAAGGTAAGTAGTGTATTAACAAGTTCTGAAGGCCCTGTCAACTTTTTCAGGGCTAAGCTTTTACAGCTTCAGTAGAATGCAGCATTATTTTCATATATTCAAAAGGCATTACTAACTTACTACTGTAAGATGCAATAACAACACAAAGGTTTCCTGATTTTCCTTGAAAAATAGAGTACATTTTGTACCTGTCCAATTAGCTGAGGACGTATATGAGTCTCACATTCTGGAGTCTACGCTTAAGCTTTGCTTCTTATAATCATCATGAAGAGTTTGTAGGTAGTTGCTTATACAGCTTTCCTATTAATAACAATGATATGTTAGATGTCGACTGTCGATCTGCAGTCTATCCGCACCAGCTTAGTCTCTGAAAAGGAAAGCCTCGATCACCCAATTAATGTCCATGAACATTACAGAAAGAATACAAAACTGACAATGCACATAAATGTCCTTGATCTAAATAGTAAGGACCCTTAATCTGGATACGAATTCAAAGAAAGAGTACCCTTTTCTAGACCAGTGATATCAGCTCACGTGTGGCTCGGTCAAGTCTAAGTCTAATCTATGATTAATACACATAGCTGTGAATATGGAAAGACCTTCTTGTAGGAGGTACACGAAATCTAATTTTAGAACACCTTACAAGGTGATTTGCATTGAAAGTCTACCGTTCACACACATCTCACTTTCTATCCCTCAGTTGAACTTGTCAGAGTTTTGATGCAAGAGCACAGAACGAAAAAGTGTGTCAGTTTTAATTATTTTGTGTTTTTCTCTTCCGGATTCGGAGTTGGTGGGTTAATACCCCTGTGTTTTTAAGCTGGATACTTTAAACTAGGCGATGCATAAAAATGGCCTTTTGGAAGACTCCGCTTTTTATCATTTATGGAGTTCTTCTCTGGATTCTGTTTTCGCCTCTATGGCTTCCTATGTTAATTGTTTTTGGTTCGTGGAAAATAGTCGCCCTTATTTTAGCAAAGTGTTTGCATCCAGAGTTAATACCAATCAGCTTTAGTGACGCATACTTTGCTTTGTACTCATGTGACCAACAGCCTCTCATGAGCGTTGGCACAACGTTGCGGCTCAAAGGACGGGTGGACATGGGAGCGTTTATGAAAAAATTTCAAGAGTGCTTTTTATCTGAGGACAGTGGCAACAGATACAAGAACTTGTATTGCTATTTCGTAATCTATTGTGGTTTTGTATTTAAAAAGCCTGTTAGAAAACTACATTTAAAAAATCATTTTATTGAGAAGACTCTTCCACGAGGAATGGAACCGGAAGATTATTTAGGAAAATGGTTAGTGACGGATACATATCATCACAAGCCGGAAGGACAGCCATGTTGGCAAGTCATTATTTTGCGTCGTGGCCCTGAATATGATCGCGAAGAGACTTTTGTCTCTATAAAGATGCACCATGGAATGATCGATGGGTAATAATAATAATACTATCAGAGTTTATTTAAATGACAAATATCATAATAGCACACATTGTTTTCATGATGTCACAAGGTACTCCTTTGTGCATATGACGGATGCACTCACTGGAGGCAAGTCTCCGTACATTGTAACAAGTCCGGAAAATGAGACGATTTTTACAAAGGTCATTCTTCATATCTTTTCATAATTTATAATTAATGCTTAATGTATATAGTATCAATTACTGAGCTGCATGGGTAACGCTTATTTCCTAGAGCAGATAAAGCACGTGCTTCAAGGACCTGCTTTAGCGATGAACGTATTGATTAGGAATGTACGCACAGAAGTGGTTGTAGAACAAGGGAACCCCTTCGAGACCAAGTGGTGCATGTCATTTTCCTCACTGGATCTCGAGATTGTCAAATCCATTCGGCGTAAGACGAATGCCAAATTTGCCACAATCATGATGACCGCTGCGACGGGAGCATTGAAACGGCTGTATATGGAAGATAGACAACATGCTTATGATTCACTGCCAGACCAAGTTTGGATTGAGTCACCGTTGGGAATACCAAAACATCCTGCAATGACCAAAGGAGGAAAATTTTGCAACCATTTGTATGTAACATGCAGTCCATTTTGACATGAAATATTGTCGTCATAAACCTGTCAAATGTTGGATTGGATTTGTTTGACGTGGGTTCCATATATATATATATTCTAGCACTGCCGGAGTTTTCGCAACACCTTTCAGAACCGAAGATCGACTATACCGTCTTCAGTCCTTGGAAAAGGATTTCCATGCATATCATGAGCGCAGCGGACTTCAACTCATGTCATGGCTCCTGTTTGGTTTCTACTGGGTCCAACCTGTATTTATGCGGAGACACTATACCAATTACGTGTCATTTATCTACCGTTTCACTGTACTCTACTCTGGGCTGATGACCTCGCCTACCAAAGTGTCTTTGATGGGACATCCAGTTGACAACATTTACTTTCTGCAAGCCACTGCCTCAGCCTTCCCATATGTTTGTAAGGAAAAAATTCTGAGCATTTAAGTACATAACATGTCGACTGTCTATAATAATCTTATTTTCTTTACCTGAAAATTTAATGAAGCCACTTGGATTCGCATTGCTTGCATGTTTAACTGCAATTGCAGATGGTCTTGACATGAAGACAGGATATCTCACATAAAATATGCATTTGTTTTTATTTTGATTTCTACTAGCACTCTTCCTGATGTGTTCAACATACGATGGTAAACTTGACTTGTCCTGTTATGCGTCTCAGAAGCTCGTAAAAGACAGGGAGGAGCTGGAGAGACTGATTCAAGTTCATTTGAAAGCAGAGCTGGAGCAAATGTACAAGGACTATTGTCAAGCGAAAGAAGGGAGTCTTGTTGTAGACATGGATGCATGCCTGCCACGTTACGATACTCGATTATGAGTTGCCCATGATTTTGAAGTTTTATCAAATGACTTGTTATTTTTTTTACAGTTGTGCTAAGTAAAGCTATAATTTTTTATATCAAAATCATCCCATTTTCGTCGCATCTTAATGGTTATTACAAAAACATTACATATTGAACTCAATCAAACTCCGTCTATCACGTTTCATTCACTCCATTAATTAATATGGCACGTCCCCTCGTTGCCCCAAAATTACTTCCATTCTAAGTCATCCATACAGTTATAATGTTTTCGTAGTGGTTTAGTTGAAAAAAGCTTCTCTCTTTTGCTATCATTAAAACCAGCTGCTCCACTTATGGTCCTTCCTTCCTATTACACAGGTCACTGAGCCTCAGCCCACTCCACTCTCCTTCTCATCATTCTGGAGAGGATTTCTTTGTAATTTTCCCCAAACGTTTGAAATTTAAACGAATCTTCAACAACTCTCCATGCGTATGTCAAAAATTGCAAAACAAGCCAAAGACGTCATATCTAATAAGTGCTACTCGTACGAATTTTTTTATAGATACCTGTTTCCGTAGATGTCTTAAGATTGCATGTAGTCCATTGAAAAGACGTATTGCTTTTTTATTCCAAACCCCCTTCTGCGTTTTATGCATACCCAACTTTACACTCTCACTTTGAGTTTCCCATTTAAACTGTAGTCTCCACAGCTCTGCATTATTCTTTGAGTTCAGAAATTGAAATGAAAGCGAGCAATAGCACCGCCACTGCTCGTTCGTTATTGCAGCATGTTTTTCCCTTTTCCATCACCCTTGCGAATACACCAGAGTAATAAGGAAATGTTTCTGGTGCAAATTTGGATTCTATTGGCACACCATTACTGACTTCCTTTCTACATATGTTACCTGCGATTTTGGTAGCCCATAAGTCAAAATGGGTTGCCATTAGAATAAATATCTTCTTGCTTTCCAGTTGTCACTACATACATTTGGATGTGTTTTGTCGTTGTCATATACCTTTGTTCCAACTCCATTGTTTACTGTCTCTTCTTCTCCAGCTCACTTTGTTCTTGATGATTGCGTGAAAGTTTGTGCTGTACCTAATGCGCAATATATACTACCATAGGCTTAGTTAGTGCATGGGGAAAGCGGAACTGAACTGATTAGGCGTTATCCCTCAAAACACTTCCTACGACGACATGATCACCACCATCTCGAGGAAACAAAACACTCTATAGAATATTCGATGGAATTCTAAAAATAATGTTATTGTTTCTTCCTTCCACCGCCAACTCTTTCATTCTATTCATATATGCGTGAGCACATACATTACATCGTCAGCAGTCCTCTGCTCATTTGGGAATTGTGGTGTGAAGGAAAGCGTAATGCATGCAACCTAATTTTCTTCCGACTCATGAATTGTTATTGTTCTGGTGTTTACTCTACCTTTGATATATAGCGGACCATAGACAAACAACACGCAGAACGATAATGACCACCATAATGCATGGACCTCAACGCGTGGCATCGATCAGCTCCCTATTTGTATTCCACTCATAAACATTCCCAACTTCTACTTTCTTTTTGCAAACTCAATTCGTAGTTTTTTTCCTGGATTTTTATATGCATAGCTGTATATATACGTCCTTATATAGTACATTTTGGTGGATGATAGACTGACATTATAAAAAAGATGAACCATCATGATGATGATGATGGCATTACAGTTTCCAACTTGAGCGTCTGCAACTTTTTCAGGCTTTCAGTTTCAGCATCCTTTATAGGAACTGTCTCACCCAATATGTGAACGTAAAATGAGCTTTTACTCGAGTTGTAAGGTGTTTGCAATGATGGACATAAAAAGTCACAACCGTAAAACGCTATATAAGATATGGCAACTTGCATAAGAAAGAGATTTTGGTGGGTACTTATTTTCCCCAACTTTTTTAAGCTTTCTTATGAAACAATCCTTCTGGTTGGGACTTTTCAAAAAATAGTTAAATCCAAAATACCTATACTGGGTGCGTATATCTGTATACGAATCAAGATTCCATAATCATCATCACATTTTATATAAAATACGGATATTATGATGGCAATGATGACTGAGTGTGAGTAGCAATAGGAAAAGCGATGAGGAGACCACCGAACAGAGTATCTAGCCGACTAACGCTCTGAGTTGATGCGCTCCTTATTATGCTTTGTGCCAAAGCACTCGACTTCGACTCTTGTGTCTACAAAGTGACTTATAGAACGGTCGGTGTATGTGTATTAGTCTTGTTGATGGTTGCATCGAACAAATGCTCTCGCGACGTTACTACTTCCTTTTCCTCCCAACTGACTAAACCCAACTTTTTAACCAGGAGCACCAAAAGCAGCAGCTCTGAAAACTGAAGCTCACTCGCACGATCATCGGTGTAAGCATAAGCTGGGAATCGGAGAGAGGAGCATTTTCTACTAGCAATTTCCGTTTCATACATGCACACCAACCAAGTTATTTGGTTTACGTGCTCCGCACTTGCTTCATATTCGTAGTCTGTAGTGAGCGGTAACCCTTGGAGGAAGAAAGGAAGTCAGGAGAAGCAGCTGGAGGAGTAGACGTTGTTCATGTCACTCTGAGTAATTTTTTCTCCATCATCGAGTGTCTGTTCTGTGGTTGGTTGAGTTGGTGCGAGCAAGGCAACATCATTACTTTTTCTGTCTGATTTACTAACTTGCCGTGTCCACACACTCATAGTGAATAATTTTTATACGTGCTTATTTCAGACTTTCACTAGTTCCGTCTCTGTATTCCTTAAGATGAAGAAGAGTAGCACGTTCTTTTGCAAAAATCTCATCCGATAAAAAAATATATTGCTGAAAAGAGTTCAAGCCAGGCATGCCAATTCAAAACAAAGCGTACAACAGCTATGTCAGCGTTCCCTTGCAAAATTTCAAACAGAATAGACGACTGAGTACAGAAGAAAAACGTATAACAATAAGTTTTGGCAAATATAACACGAGCATAAAATTCGAATACTTCAACTGCTCCTGTCAGTTTCACCTGTGCCGAGTCCTCTGTTATATCAAGGACGCTCTGCCAAGCGAAATTTTTGGTAATCCACTATGAATAAAGCTCATTCATCGAAGTCTTTAAGTATAAACGGATAGGAGGAGGAGGAGGTCTATCATGTTGTCACAAAAATATTATTCCCTAACATTATGATTTACTAATTGAAGGTTTAAGAAACTGCATTAAACATTGAAGACCTTACCATGGGACAACCTGTATCTATTGAGTTAATTCTAGTTGTCAGTGGATGTGTGTTCGCATTCTGCTTGTTTATTGTGGTAACCCAAGAAAACAAATTTTTATTCCCATTTTTACATGGTATTGTAGGCGTAGCGTCTTATTGAAAGTTTGATTTTTACATTGATTTTCCACAGATATGTTACTGCACTAGAAACAGAGTCGATGAAGGAATGGAATATCAAGGTAAGCTTGAAATGATTTTTTTGAATACATGTTTAGTATGTAATTGCCCTATTTTGTTAATAGCCGTACATCAAACGTATTTACACATGTATGCATGCAGATAACATCAACATTTTCAATTTAATGGTGAAAACATAAGTACATCGTTTCATAACATAGCGTTCCTGTCTTAAATGGTTTTTTGCAATAAATATCTTTGATTCAGACCATCAAACTTTTAGTTTTTTTATAGAAAACACACATTTGCACAGACCACAACGTTTTATGTTTATGTGAGTGAGAGAAAAATGCATGCATGCATGTATGAATACAGTCCGTCCGTACATACGTAAGCATAAAAATGCCATGAATATTTCATAAGGAAGTATGTCACCATCACCATCTTCTTCACTCCACGCCTCCTCACTCACGAGCGCACCGTAGTTTTAATATGAGTCTAAAAAAGTTGGTGTAACGTTCAAAGATAGAAGCTACTTTTTTATCACTAATGGTCGAGTGGTTCGGTGACAGCGTAGCCACATTGTACACACATATACATAAATGAAATGAGGGTGCATTGACAGTATGCCAATAAATTTGATCCTTTTTTGATAATATTATTGCAGGTCGATCAACATACATTGGTCCGATCGGATGGTTTGCGAGATATCGAGATGCAAGAACTAACGGGTAAGCTTCTTAAAAAATTATATATTATGATACGGTTAATATATTTATTTGCTTGCTCTCGGCACTCAAAAAATCATATAGGATGTTTTAGCTGATTTCCTCAAGCTCATTGTACAAAGTGACTTTTTCCCGAAACGTGAGCTCTAGATTCACAAGTAGGTACTCTTGCCCTTTATGTTCTTTGATAATAGTACTGGTAAAAGCGTATTATCAAACATACGGTCTCCATTAAAGTTTCTCTGAAGACTAATTTTTCCCTGGATCCTATTCTCAGTCGTTCACCAGCACAGTGAGCACCATTATGTTTGGGGTCCCCACTTATCGTTAGTCAAGCCCAAATTAGTCATGCATGTTCTCCTTCTCCACAAGCAAGTATAATACATAATAATAATATGGTATCAGGACATATTCATACAGTCACGTATATTGCCATTTGCACAGATTTCAATGAATAGGATTGTGAGAACGGTATCAATATTTTAGCACTGAGAAAACCAACACTAACCGCTCTCTTCCATTTATAATTTATCGTGAAGCACGAGTTTGAGTGTCACAGACACAAATTTTCCTCCCGTGTGCATATACAAAGTTTCATCATATCAAAAGAATGGGAACGGTTTAAGTAGATGGAAAATGGTTTGTTTCTCTCAAAAGTGAAACCTTTTAAGCGTGAACATAAAAAGAATCCCGACCTGAGCATACTCTTCCTGTAGCAGAATCATAAAGACGGCTTTATACTCTGAAATTTGGAACGAGCGAGCAAGAAAATGATATAAGAGATGAGATGAGATGTTGTTGATTATAATGAGAAATATGGTGGAGAATGGCAATATCAATAAAGAAAGACCCACGCATCTGTCACACAATTAATTTATGACATCTTTACTCCTCAACTCAAAACGCCACTTTATTAGCCAGAAAGCACGAGAGAGACAATGACAGAAAGTTTATTAGCTTTCTACTAAATTTTACATGTAGAGCACTTGTCTTTCTTCCCTTCATGCGAGATATATTGTATTGTGTCTCCCTCATATAATGGCCCCATCTGTGCTTTTAATGAGAGCGAGTGCAACTACTTTGATAGTATCGTGAGGGAAAAGTGCATTAATTATCTGTCATGTGGCTATAATACACATATGAAAAGCAAGACAAAGTCCGATTCCAATACATCATCGGAACGTTCTAATTTTGTTTTCTCAGCAGAACAAATTATCCTGTCCAAGTGTTTCCTTGTCTTGACGTGTGTGGTATATGGTGTCTCTAACCAAATCGAATTCACAATATGCACAAGTGTTTGCAGGGCTATTTATTAACATTATCCAGCAAATAAATGATACGAGAAGAGGAGCTTAAGTTTGGAAATGGAGCATATATATACCACATTATAATAATTCTGCCGTCTGGAATTTTATTGTGCTCTGTAAACAACGCATCACTTGTATAGGCAATCCATATAATCTCCACCTACTTTTCTTTTTCTTGCTGAGCAATGTTTGTGTTCTGTGTTTATCTTACTAATTCGCTACCCATGTTTTCTCTTATGTTCTCGTTTGCAGAAAGTCTGACGGCTCACCCGAAGTCAACAGGCTGTAGGCGCAGCCGCAGCAGCTCAGAGAACAGGATGATGATGATGATCGGAGACTAGTGTGTTTGCAGCCAGAGTGGTGTCCCTGTATAAAGCAGTACGAATGTGCATATAATTTTCTGTGTCTCCCTTCAACTGCTATACTATACAATCTTATTCCTCCTGTATTAACGTAACTAATTTGCAAACAATGCTAGCTATTAGTCTCTGTTCGTTGTTGAAGTAGCCGAGGAAAACGAGTGAGAGAAAGTATTGGTGAAAGAGATGAAAAGCATCATGAAGATAGTGATTGATCTGCCTCCTTCTCACCCATCCGTCGTTCACTTTCTCTCGATGGAATGGAAGAGACGAAAGAAAAAGAGTATCAACACTTTCTAAACAAATTCTTATATGTACACAAACCCAAATCCAGAGAGGACTTTGGTGGTACGCAGAACCCAAAAATGAAATTCAATATAATATATATTATGTGTAGAAGATAAAAATGCCCTATAGCAAAATAATCTCTATGAAGGCGAACGTAATCATACAACCCAGGTATCAGCTATATGGATATATTATTATGTTCAGTTCAGTTGAGTGTAATCTGATGCTTTTTCATATGTATTTTTCCTTTGGATGCTTCTTCCTGCTCCAAATTTTTTCAATGTATTTGACGCTAACATATTACGTGTCAGTAGTTGTGCACAAGGCTTTCAGTCATTAAGTTTAGACCAAGTCATCAGCTAAGTACGAGCAGCTGAACCGTATTATTTATTATTATGACTAGGTTGAAATTACTTTAACGAGCAACATCAAAATCATCAACATCGTATGACCGTGTAGGAACAAGACAGCAATGGTATTTTTCTACCGTAATTTTCATTCTTTTTGATGGATCTACTAGAATAATGTGCAGCTAGTTGAGTTTGTTCGTATGTATTATCTTTTCATCATATTATTACACATCATCAGATCAACGCCAGTTGCAGTCATGCAGTCCATTTTTCAAGGGAACAAAAACCAAGTAGGTAAAAAATATGAGGTGTCTAAAAAGCTGAAGAGTTCATAGAGAACCGAGTGAGAGAGACTGACATATTTAATGATGCTATTATGGACATGTTGTGTAAAAGGTTTTTCCTATTCTCTCTGTCTCTCACATTTCTCTTTCCTTATTCCTTTCATTCCCAACAAAGACCAAAGAGCGAAAAGTAATGAAAACTAAAGAGGATCAACATTTTATTGTGGCTGTGTGTTGTAATGCATTTTCTTCATAGTATAAAGGCAACTCATATCTCTAAACGTAAATACATATAAAAAAGAGTGGATGCTGTGTTATTGGGTAATATATATTGACAAGCTAAAAGCAAAAATCGTAAGCTTAATAATTATGATATATTTTGTACTCAAAATAAATTTTATATACTACTGGGACAGATCTCCTCTCTTTCAAACATAATAGGATGATAGTGTGGTAATTGCAAGTGTGAGTATAGCAAATCATCTTAACTACAATTTCTTGGATCGACGTAGATATCAGTTCTTTGAAAAAGCACTCAAACTTTTATTATCGTCATTCCATAAAACTTAATTTTTATCCGGGTAGAGTGATCCAACCAGTGGCAGCTCCAAGCTGGACCTTATTTTGTAAATGAGCGAGAGTGAGAAAAATAATCGTAATAGACAATGTCACAAAAAAAAGTATGGGCTCTGTCACGTCCACATATGGCTTTAGTTAATGCACACTGTTTCCAATCTCAAACACATTTTATACTTAACTGTAAAAATGGAACATGGAAGACATATAAAATTCTGAGAACTTCAACTACGCACAATACTCCATCCAAGAAATTACTTTTAGTTTTCTTTATTGTTGTTTGTATTTTTGGCAATGAAATGGTGTGTCTTCAATACAACAAAAGTTTGTGAAGCCGACCAACATTAAGAACTAAAAACTTTCACAATGGTGACTGGGGCTTTCTGATTTATTTCATTATGTCGAGAAGATATTTGGGTAATAGTCAAAGAGAAAGGGAAAACTTTGAGCAAATCATTTTCTTTTCATCTTAGTGCTTCTCTTTTTTGCTCTTAAGATTAAATTTCGGTTATTTTTGGAAGCTCACAACTCATTTTTAATTGGTCTCCAGAGTGCTATACGGCAGTCGAATCCATCATTAGCTTTGAATGCAAGTGATTGGGTAAATGGTAAGACGGAAGTTGAATCTTAATACTGCTCGAAAAAACAGCCATATGGTCCATCATTACAGGATTTTGCATTTATGTGGAGATTCTATACATTGGTTGAGTAGGTGTATGATAATGACATTTCGTGGAAAGCTATTATTTTACAGAACTGAAAGCACAGGACATAAGAAAGGGAAAATAGTATAGCTCTGCTATGTCAAAAAATATACGTAAAGGACAAAGTGGGTTTATTCATTGGATAGATTTCTTTAGTTTCCAAATTTGTAAAAGGGCAAAAATCTGAGCCTGCTTCTGCCAGAGGAAAGATTAGATATATTTTTTTGGATAGACAGACAAGACAGGATGACATTGATGATACTACAATGCACAGAGCTACATTAGGTACAAGTACACAGCAAGAGCTCGTCAAAAAGCACAACTTTCTCCATGCTCCACACTGTCTGTTCCTTTTCCGGATGAATTGCCATCACCAAAATCGTATTAGTACTGCGTCTTATTGCTTTCACATTATTATTATGCCTATGAAACCGGGTAGCAACTAGGTATGAGGAGGCGCAACATATGTCAAAAGAGCGAGAACGAATGAATACAATGCTTTTGAATACATGGCAGAGCTTTTATCCACAGAGTCCTCCATTTCTCGATAATAACCTGAGGATAAAGAAGGAAAAAAAGTAGGAAGAAGCAACATGAGAGCTTTTATGACAGCTTCTGACTCCTTTTTATCATCAATTCTCTCTGTTGCGCTGTAGAGCAAAAGGAGGAACTGAAATCGGTTGACATTCTGAGTCTAAGCTGCAAGCTCACCGAATCCCAAGAGATTTGTTCAAATGAAGTTAAGCGAAACGGAAAAACTATATATTTTAAAGGATATTCATTCATGCTAAATTGTGGAAAGGTAGAGGGATGATGATGATGATGAAATATGGAATCTTTGATAAGACGCGGAAATTCGAGGTACTTTTTTACATTATGCAAATGTGTATGTTTTGTAGGATTATATTTTGGTATGAAAGCAAACAGAAAAATGTCTGGAAATGGAATTTTCGAAGATTTTCAAAGATTTACATAAGTACATGTGTATTTGTAAGAGTTTAAATAACAATCAGGCTAAGTATTATTAAGTAGGGGATGTGGACAATTGAAACATTTTTATTTTGGGAAGTTTGTGTGGGTAGCTGAAAAGATTTGCTGTTATTGTTGTACAAGATTTTGAAAAGAGATTTTCTCAAACATTGTGTTTGAAACATAATAAGCATAAGTTGTTTGTGTTGGTTGTATGTATATAATAATGTATTGTTAAAATGTAATTTGAAATGTAAATCTGATTTTGATGAATTTACATATCTGCGGATCTATCAATATCATGAATACAAAAGGAAGGAACATACTGAAATCAGGAATTAATCCGTGAAATGAAAAATAAAGAATTAAGCATCTAGAATATGTTATGATAAAAAATATTTGAAAATGGTCTTCAATGTTAGCATTGAAGTATTGAATTTGTACATAATGAAATGTATTTTTGAGTGTAGGTGTGTGTATATTTGTATAGTGTAGGAAGCAGACTTTATTTACTATATCTGTGTATAATATATTAGATATTGAAAATCCGCTAAAGAAAGTTCCAGGATATTTGTATAAGCTATCATGTATGCAAGTATAACACAATGGAAGAGACGTCTGTGCTTTCCCTTAAAGAAATTGCGTCACAATTTTTCTACTTTTTCCTATTTATTGTTTTGAAACCAGCTAATCTTAATCTTTGACAGGATGACGCGTGTAGATTTGATTGTTGATATTAAGCACTTAACGATAAGGTAATCATGATAAGTCGAGCCATTTTGTAAAATATCCACTTCATTCATGATTGTATATTATGTACTATATAGTTTACTAGTTATTTTAATAAGCGTGACTCCTAAAATATAATTTTCGTGTGTAAATCATCGAAATCGATTATAAAATGGCTAAGTACTGGTCTGCAGGTGCATTTCGGGCGGATATTACTACTCCTACTCTATTATTTAAGACTAGCGTATATCCTACTATATATTTCCAATAACCGCTTGTACTCCAAAATTTTGTTTTGCGCACCAAGTAGATTGTAAAAAATTCTACATTTACTCGCAAATCATACCCATTAAATCGTAATCAGTGTTGAACTCAGCTGCATGTCGGAAAGCCCTTTCTCCTTGTTGTATTATTGCATGCATGTATATATTCGCGATCACGTACGTACTATTTTCGTGTATGGACAAAAGGATAAGTAAAGCTTTTATGAAATAATATGAGATTGCATGTCTTAAAGTTTTGAGATTACCATTATTATTACTTTCTCCGTACTTTTCCACTTTATTAGAATTTTTTACGAATTTCATTTATTTTGTCCTTGCATTTTTTGCATTACAAAAATCCTTTTATTCGGCAAGATTATTCATTCAATGCAGCGTATCAGGAATCATATTTTTCAGGCTAAATATTCTTATCCATGATTCAGCAAAAAATGGATAAAAGCACTTTGTAAAATGTTGTTTGATGACTGACACTGGGGAAACGAACTTAGGCACATGAATATTCATATCGCGTTTCATCCTTGCCGTCTTAAAAGTTGAGTACTTATTGAAGATGTGAATACTAGAAATGGACATTGAGGAAACTTACTATCAGATATACAGCTTTTTGCTATTATTACTACGCTTAAAATGTTTCCATATTGAAGATGTTTTGACTGAATACAGAATGAGAAAAAATATTTCCAGATCTCAAGAAAATAATATCTCATCAAGCTTGTTTGTTGCCTGAAAATCAGAATATTTCAAATGATATATGAAATGGCAGAGGAAGAACTATCATACATTAAACACTATAAAAAACCAGCGGCGACTTAGGACTTTTAGCTTATTTTCTTGTAGAAAATGTATTCCTCATAAATCCGCATTTGTATTTGCTCCGTCAAATTTTATTACTTTCCATAAATAACATTTTTCTCCAGAGTTTCATCCGACTTTACATTTTATAGTGACTGTTTTTTGTATATGGCATGCAAGGAAGTTGGATGAAACCCTTTGTTTTCATCATAGCCTTTAGAATGCACCACCAAATGCCACATTTACTTTTCTTTACCGAAGTACCCCCTCGAGGTTATTTGCAGCTGTGTTTATTTAATGTGAAGTGATACTTCGCATGACCCATGAACTTTGCCAACTCCATTCATTTTTTTTGTTCTTAAAAAATTGAGTTTTCTCGTTCTCTCCAAGTGCTGCTTCGGGACATGAATCTCTCCATTAAAAGTAGCTTAGAGAGGTCGTAATTTTTTTGGAAATACAATGTAAAGACGCTTTTATGGTGTTAGGTATAGCGCAGGCTAGAATTTTTGGGCATCCTGAATTATAATTTTTAATCAAGCTGTCTCCCATCAGCCCAGCTCTTTCTCTCAGCCTCATCAAATCCTATATCATCCGCAACGAGAAAAATCTCGATAAAAGAAGCTTAACTTTTTACGTTGCCAAAATGAATGCCTCCCTCATCCCTCATAAGCTTTCACCGAATTAATGCAGAGATTTTGTATCATCCATGTACCCTGCTTAAACTATATGCTTTCACCCATTACGGAAGTAGCTCCACGTAAAGGAAAGACCGGAAAGACTGTATTGTGGGAATTTTGTTGTATGTTCCCAAGCAGTAGACCGAGGCTAAATAATTTTATCTTGTGCATCAACATCTGTTTTCTTATATTATATCTGTAAACACCTGGTGATTCGCAACGATGTTATCGCAAGCTTACACTAATTTCAGCTTGAGTTCCAATTCCTGGAACAGCCAAAGGAGATATTGAGCTCTGGAACGAAATTGTAAGCTCGGATGTATTTGGTTCACTAAACTAGATAAATTGCACCAGTGAAGCTTGAACAGAGTTGAGAATTCTGGACACTCCTAATTTAATTTATGTTCACTTTCAATTAACTGGAATCGTTCTTTATCTCAGCAAACGCGAGCAAGCGTGTATAGCCTTAAGGCGTCTTATCGAAGGATTTTTCCTGTTTCCTTTTGATGTTGAGCTGAGAATAGTTCTTAGTCTTTGTAGCCTCTGGCGATAATCGAGTAGCACTAATGTTCATACAATAATTTAATTGCGAATGAACTCCAAAAGATGAGTAAGGGTGGATTCCAAACGTAAAATTGTATTAGTGTCTTTAAAGAAACTTCTGTCTGTTTCTGAAATATTTTCTAAAGCAGAATACATGTAGTCATACGTAGATGACGTAATTCGCCGGATGACGTGATCTGATCAATATTATGTGTACATAGAAGATTGGATGTATGATATAGACTTTCACTTCTAATTGAAAATAGCCCATTAATTGAATCTTGTATTAAAAGGACTTAATTTTGCTAGCTTTCAAGTTTTTTCCAGAAAGTAAAAGGATTGGACTCATTCATGTGGAAGCACAAAGCAAATTGATAAACCGATAAAGAGCACAGCGGAATGCAACGTGAGTAAGATTTGGAATAGTAATTCTGAGAATTCTACATTTCAATTTGCTCTAATTTAACAAATACTAAAAGGTACAGTGCTTACCCATACCCTACGTCAATGGATTGAGCTTTAATTTATTCCGTTCTTGTACTACGCTTTGAAAGGTGTGTGTCTGCATGCTCTTGAGAGCAATTTCCAGAGTTCTGAAATGAAATGAAAGCTTTTTACATTTGAAGCAGAGCTGGAGAAAGGAATTCATTGAAAGTAGAGGTGGTTGAAGAAAATCTTTAGTCTGTATTCCCATTGTAGACTTGTTGTTCTCATCTCATCTCCTATTAATTATCTCTCCCTACTTTCCCCCGTTTAGCAGATCTACTCCAGTCACTATAAAATACTTTACTGCTTGCTGCCTCTTACTTTCCACTCATTTCCATTCTCCAAAAAGAGAAACTTTCACTTAATTACTCTTCTGACTGAACTAGCTATATCCTTTTCATTGTCATAAGATTACACAGAGCGTGAGTGTCAGCGGGATATATTTTTTTGTGAATGATGATAATAGCTAAAGGAAAGGAAAAGTCCACAAGGATGAATAAAAGGAGATTGGATGTCCAGATACAAAAGAAAAAGTAGGGCGTGAAATAAATTTAAGTCATTGGATGTTACACCAACCAGCCTCTTTTGAAACGGTTAAGTTGTGGTTACGTTTCTTCATCAACTCTAAGACAGTTTTTTTCTTCATATAATGGAAACTGTGCATGTTCAATTTTTTATCGACATCATATCATCAGTTCTCCATTGGGGTTTGGCAGTTTCATTTCAAAAGAGTTTTCTGTACAATGGAAAGAGCACGATAGAAAAATCCTTTCTTGGTATTGTTATTGCTTGTTCGTTCACGGCTCCTTGATCACATCTTCCTTCTTTCTGTCTGGTGTAGAGCAGAAATCATCGTGTAAAACACACAATGTAATGCAATTTCCTTGGGTGAAAGCACATTCCCCTCGACCTGAGTTGGTGAGATAGTTCAGACACTTTCATTCTTTTTTTTATTTTATTGGAACTATCAACTAGAGCACCGTTATTGTCTAGGGTTAAAGTCTGTGTTGATCGCTATGTATTTAATAGAATGTACATAATTCTTTATTAATGATATTGTATACGAATAAATATATTATTATATATATGTACTTGTAGTGTAGCAATATCAATAAGACTCTTGGCTATGCTGATTCATGACAAAAAACTCGTCCGTCTGTGAGGAAATTCTACAAAAATAGCATCCGTCTCGACACTCGACCATTTCGTTTTCTGCTGAGCTAACTATATTACTAAGAAAATAGGATGAATAATATATAAGCTCCATAAAACTTGTTACATGATGTAATTTATCTGCATATTGTTATGCATTTATATGTTCCGTAATGTAATTAATGTAATGATACTTTCGTAAGTAAGTGGAAATCATCATTATCGTCACCATCAGCCACATAACATTATTTGACGGGAAATTATGATATAAATTTTATTTTTCATGGGAAGCCATAAACCATGTGGGAAACTATTATAGTGCCATAAAACACTGTCGATATGGCTATAGCAAAGCATGTGTATGCATAAATGTATATGGGTGCTACGTAAAATTTTATTTGCTACAAAATATGACAACATGAATCATAGTAATAAATCAATGTTGACGATAACTGACGTGTGTTTCTTGTAACAGACTTTATTACTCGGAGCTGAGGCAAAAATGTAGCAAAAGGAATAAATGATTTTGTGAGAAAATGTATTGAACTCAATGAAACGATTTTTTATTTGAGTGACGCTATTATTTCCATATATTTCCACATGTGTAGTACGTAACACATTGCTAATAAAGTATGAGTCAAGGTTAGTTTGTTGGCGATGGTGGGTGAAAGTCCAAAAATACTTGGAGCCAAGAATGTATTACAGACGAAGGAAATGCAGTGAGTCAATGGATGGATATGGATGGAAGGTTTCAACATGCCATAATTTATTAGAAGGAAAACTACAACACCACTTGAAACTGAGCGAGTGGGTGGATATCATCATATTATTATTGATGTTACTAATAATAACGTCAAGTATCAAAAAATATTTTCGCCTATTCTTCTAACCCTTTTTGTTTGGCATTCATGGGTTTCTGAATGAGAAATCATGATGCTATTTCTAAGTAAAGGATAATAATCCACCACTACTTTTCGGCCTGGAAGTATCCAACTGATATTCTTTTTACCCATTTACTGGGTCTATAATGGGATGCTACTTTTTTCCAGAAGGTTAGAATATAAAGACGCTTATTGTGTGATAAGTGCTTGCAAAGAAAAGTATATCCAAACGAAGACATGAATGAGGGGCAACGGGAATACAATTGGGAAAAGACGGAGGCGGAGAAAGCATTGAGTCAGAGACACAAGGACACTGCATAAAAAGTGTGGAGTTGTGAACAAAACTGTAAGTACTGCCACTTGCCACATTTTCTCTGACAAACGTCATTATTCATTTAAAAAAGTTTGAAGTTCGTCTTCCCCTATGACTTGGCTTTTTTTAGTATGGAAGGAGATGCGGATTCCAGCATATATTTTACTTTGGTTTGTTGGTTGTGGGAATGGTGTCTTCAGCCTGCATTCCTTTTTTTGTCTTGCAAATTGCCGAATCTCTTTCTCCTTTTATTTTTGTGCCATCACATCACCGCACGGCTAGAATGAGCTTACGAAACTCCTGAAAGAAGAGCCGTTGGCAAGATCACATTACAAAACTCACCTAAGGCCTAATGTGGGGGTTGGATAGGATAGACCAAACTAAGGAAGAGTGCGTTCACTTTGTTAAGTAGGATGATGTGACAGTTGTTTGGCCAGAAGACAGGAAAAACTCCAGATTGCTACGTAGGTCTCTAAGGACATTCCAAGGATGTTATGTATATGAAATACTTTGTAGCGCTCACGTATACAAAGAACAAAGTACGCGAGTGGCAGGCTTGACTTCAATATGAACTGTGGTGGAATGCTTCTGTTTGTGCAGGAAATGTCTTGTCAGCGACGTGCCTACATTCTTGCCAGGCCCGACCACTACAGCTTCTTTATAAAAAAATGTGTCATTTATTCTTTCCGTCTCTATGTCGCTTATTTTCAAATTTGAAGACGACAAGTTCAATATGGAACGGAGGTTGGTCAAAGAATGCGCCTGGAACTTCAAAACAGATTTAATATATTTATTCCGTAACCGCTTGCGAATCTATGATATTTTCATGAGCTGCAGTCAACCAAAAGTCCTTGATAGTTTAGTCCCTTTTCGCGTTGCAGTGCTATTGAGGCAACGTGCAACAAACAGGATACAAGAATACAAATATCTAAATTATGTATACCTATGCACTCCTTTCATACCAACGGAGGAAGGAAGACCAAAAGGGCTAAACTGCGTCATGCATGTAGGGCTCCAATAGAATTCATGGCATTAAGTTTATCCTTGCATTTCGTGTTTTTTCTTCATGTTCTGAAAAAAGTAGTGTATTCTACTGTGATCATGATCATTGTCGTTTCCTAAGAAAGAAAAAATGGGAATGAGTTTCCAGCATTCTCCAACAGAAAACAAGCAGCCGTTTTGGTTACCGCTGATTTTGGAGTCTTTTTTTCTAAGCTGCCTAAGGGAATTCCGGGAAGAGCAGATTGGACAACATGATTGTCAGGAGAAAAGAAAGAGAAGCTTGCTTGCATCTGCAGATGTATGTATTCATGGCCAAGTCTTCAGTTGAAATGTTTTCCTGCCAACTAAACACCTACATAATATGCCAACGCTCGTTCTCAAACAATCCAAACATGTTAAGCATGTATCTAAATGTGAACGAACGACCGGGGCTCTGTGGGAGGTATCGTATCACATCACCATGCCATGTCCTACTGATACCTTATAACAAAACTTAGCATAAACCTTGTAAATATATATACTCTCTCTCTTCCCATCCAACTCAGATTTCTCTTATTGCACATACACATAAGAGTAAGTTATAAAAGTATTTAGAAATGCTAGCAGGGTGTCCTACAACAAAACTCGGACTGACATGCCATACCAAACCACTACACTACAACCAGCTAGCTCGACAAAATGAATGCTCTGTCCATCTAATCTAATCTGGCTACTCTACCATATGGAATGTCTTATTCGTATAGGCACACAAACGAAATTTTCCCAGCATCCACTTCAAGTCCTCGGCTGTTCTGAAGTGAATACCACTTTCACGTAGATTTGCTAATAGCAAAAGAGCAATTTACTTACAAAAACTCACAGCTTTTTTCCCATAACCGGTATTGATTTTCTTCCGATTTTTGGACTTGTAACATGACGATTGTCAACGTGTTCATCTAGTTTATACGTACATAGATATATAAGTGCAGGAAATCAAAGATGAGGAGACCAAATGTAATGGCAATGTGCATTTGCAAGAGCAAAACGTTACTCCACGACAACTTCCCAACACTTTGGATTGGATGAGTTTGAAGTATAGTTATACACAATATTATATATAATATGTAGTTTTGACCATTGGTTGGTATATATAGCATAGCATACAATAAGAGTACGTAAGTTCACGTTCATAATAACATAAGAGAAAAGTTATTCCAATAAATGGGCAAAAGTAGAAACATGCCATGTCGCAGACGGAAAAGAAAGTGAGAGAAAGAAAAAAACAATGACTCCACACACCCAACCGCAATAGTTAAGTCAGCAAGTTTTCTTTTCTTTTTTTGCCAATTTTGAAACGGAAAACTATAGAGGAAATCAAGACATTTGGTTTGGTTGCTAACTCTTGAGAAAAAGAACAGTTGTTTTTGGTGCAATGTCGTGTCATGTTCTATCCTCTGGTTCTGTTGAGTGCTATCAAAAAACGTCCTTCACTAAATTCTTCAATTTGCCCGACTTTCACTCTCGAAAGCGAATAAAACTTTCTCTTACCATTGGGGAATGTGGTTGAGGGAGAGAGATTTTTTAGTTATTTTTAGGAAGCCATTGATAGTCTTTTTTAGCCAATGAATGAGATTGGGGCAAGGTTCGGAATGCAGAAATGATCCGTCTTCATCTCAAGTATTAGGTTATAACAAGGAAATAGAAAGGTCCACGAGGGTCCAATAAAACGGTGGCGTTGATGCATGCATGTTGTACACATTAGGGAAGATTACACCTCAAGGATTTTGTAACATCCACTCTACCATAACACGTAATGTAATAATACGGTCAACCATGCAATGCAATGCGGATTATACGACCTCACAAAAATTTACTTTCACGTGAGTATGTATTAGCATATATAACCCAAAATATTTATGAAAGTTCACTACAGAGTGAGTGTACTCTCTTTAGTTCAGCACAAGGACATCGACTCGACACCAGTAAGTAATCTTTGCGTTATTTCATTTTTCTTATCTTTTTTGTACATCAGTATATTCGCACAGCCATATATAACCCGTGATCCTCTTATTTTATGACGACAATTTATATGCTAACTTAGCACCAGCTAGTGAAGTGGAGAAAGGAATATTGAGTTTGGGGCTACATGATGAAATGGCACAGGCATAATACACACTGTCGTGCAATTTCATTTCAATTCCCTCGATTGCATGCATGCCTGAGCCGGATAGTGTATGAATATATCAAAAACTTCATGAATGATGATGAGTCGAGTGGAGTTCTTGTGAGGAAACTGAAGTGTGTTTGAGTGCGAGTGGCACCTACGCGTAGATGATTATCATAATAGATAACGGATCAGCTTGATATCTCAATAAGACAAGGAATAATAAGGAATGGGTAGAGAGAATAAGTTTGTAGATGAAGTCATAGTAAGAAAACATGTTGTTAAAACCTATGCATAATTTAGCAGTCAACATTTCCAGCTATCTCCGGATTACCATTATGGTTATAGTTCCTCGTAAGAAAGTGGTGACGACAATGAAGATGTTTGTGTGATATGTGCACACATTCCATGTATCAAGAGCAGGATAATGAAATTGTTGGAAATTTTCTTTCCATAACTCCTTAAGTAAGCAACATCGACCCACGGACTTTGTCTATTCGAGCAGGTATTATGTTGCATGTTTAAATAAACTAGTTTTACCTTGTCCTTGTCTTCCTTTCAACGCAGCCAACTGAACATTTATGCATAGTTGTTTACACAGTGGGAAGTTTTGTCGTCAATTTTCTTTTCAAAACAAATTACAACTGACATTCACAACTAAAAACGTTCCACGATACCATGTACCATCCTACCTCTTTTACTAGAGTTTCTCTCACTGCTCCACTTTCCCCTTTCTATTGTTCCCTGCTATCTGCCGTGCAATAAATAGTTCAAAACCAATAATGGAGGGCATGTATTTGCATAGCGGTATGCATAAAATATTTGATACTTATTGTAATGCGACTACAGCCAGTCCCACATCGCCTCAGCATAAAAGGAGGAGTAGGGAAATAAGTATGGGGTTACTAATACTGTTAAATTTATATGTTTAGCGAAAGGCGGATACGAGAACAATGTCATTTCACGGCACTTTCTCCTTTTATTTGATTGTGTTAGTGTGTGTATGTTGAGCCATTTTGCGGAAAAAACAAGAGCAAACGACTCAGCAACCTGTGTTCCCCCTGTTTCATACGGGTTTGTGTTGTACAAGGGGGTTTAAAGACGTAAGTCAGAAACTTCACACAACACAACGCATCCATAAAATATTTTTTCACTCCTCTTTCTCCCCATCCCAATTTCTGAGTCACTCGAAACAGCAAAATAGTATTTGCTAACTTTTTTTCTTATTCTGTCGCAACGCTACAATGCATTGTGCAAGCTGGCTTGAATGAATGTATGCGAATTTATCGGTGCACTTGGATTCCCTCCGAATCCGTGAGCACATACTTTAACGGTAGGTACTATGTAATACGCAAAGCGCGGTACCTACTACCCAAAGCAAGCAGTGAGATTACGGACAGGGCTTAAATTGTTCAGGAAACGAATAATGTCTTGTGTTGTGATGTGTGTGGCGATGCAATATGTACGGGTGGATGATGCTGGAGTAGTACAAACCTGTTTCCTATTGCTTTCTCCTCATTGGGATGTGGTGAACGTTATAACTTTTATTATGGTTTTTGCTTTCTTTCTTCTGAAACAAGAGACTAGAATCATGGAGGTTCATATTAAAATGCTATGTATGTATGTAGTCTCTGTGTAAAACATTATGACTGTATGTTGAAGAATTCCCAAAAGTACGTGAAATGCTATTACACACTTACTCGAGTGCATACTTATATACATTTCGTAGAGAGCGAAAGCACAAAAAATTGAAGAGGTGAAGTGTATGAGAAGTGGATGCTTGAGGAGGGAGTAGGGTATATATAGTACCAGCCATATGAAAGTCAATTCTAGCATTTAGACAAGTTAAGATATGAGACCACACGAGTTGAACTACTACAAATGCAGTCACAAGAAAAAGTGTGTGGATAAAGAACGGAAAGCCAGTTGGGTTGGAATGACGAGAGTCAAGTCAGGACTGAAGCAGTTATCAATCCACAAGATCACTCCGTTGTATTCATACAAATGGCTCATACATAAGAATATAATGACTGCTGCAGTAGTGTAACTACAGTTTTTTAGCGGAAAACCATTTCTTACTGGTTTTGAACCAATCCAAGTCTCATAGTCACAGATGAAAGTAGTAAACGCTTGGAAGTGAAAATGTGGGAGCACAACCGGACATATATATATCTATGTAGCTAAAGTGAGACATGGAAAGGCCAACTACATTGTGAACGGAAGATATATAGGCACCTGAATCTCATGAAAAGACAAAAGCGGGCTGGCGTCTCGGACCACATATTAAATCCCTAAAAATGTTCTACTTGGCAAATATAATTTTGCGCTTGTTTTTTCTTCTTCTGACAACAATTTTTATCGTGTACAAACCAGTAAAATCCATGTTTGCTATAATGCTTCTCCGAAACAGGGCATAATAAAGATCCTTCCGCTTTAGCCTCATGTTGCCTATAGCTTTTGAGAACTTTGCACAAAACGCAATCATGTTTCTGTCCAGAAAAATTCATGGGTTTTGTGCAAAATCTCTGCTGTTCCAACTCATGTTTTCCATCTTCTCCGACCACGTTTCACAACGCGTCTCCTATACTCCTTGCACGTTTTTTCGTTTCCTTTCCCACTGCTCTCTTTTACCACATAACATAAAGTACAGTAATAAGGGCGCCCTGTACCAGGTCCGACGTCCCATTCATATTGCATATATAAATTCATCCAGGCAAAGCGAACAAAGTCAGTGCGTCTTTCCAAGCTTATGGCATTATGGTGGTAGATAACACACTGGTGCAAACTTGAGTATTTCTATTTGTTTGTTCATTGAATTGTTCACCTTATAAAGTAGCAATTTCCTTTATTTATTTCAGCGCAATTTTTCTGTTTCACTTCTCTACTAAATCAATCTCAGTCATTGCACGTCTGTCAATTAGGGATGAGTGAGGAGCCTCGTGAGCGGAGCACTTACTGTAATCCCTGTAAGGACGACTTTAAGGAAGGATGGGGGTACTGCAAACACCAAGCCAACTCCATCCACACTCACTCTAGTCACTATTTTTTAACTTGTGAAAAATAAAAGGCGAATTCAGCAGCAGCAGCAGCAACAACATCAGTTATAGCATACATTTTTCCAGTATCTTCTTCCGCATGATACGTAAGATAAAATAGGGTTTGATGCAATATACAACAGCGTTGATGTTGATCGTTGCTGTTGAGTTGAGAGAGAGTTGAGTAGCTCTGCAAAAACAGGAGCTCCATATACACTCCATACAATGCTATTTGTGCAGCTGCTAACTTCACTTGCTGAGAAGTTGGACCCATAAAGTCTGCTTCAGCTCACAGTCAGTGCACACATACGTGAGTTATATAGTGTACAATAGCGTGTATATAAGCTCAGTATTATTCACCCGGTTTTCTTCTCACATTACACGGGTTGGAAAGAGAAAGCGTTTGCTGAACCGAATTTGAGCTAAAGTGGTGGTGAGCTATTTCCAGTTGCGAGAGAGCTACCGAACCAGTGTGCCACGAGATAAACTCTGCTCTGCTTTTTTTTCATTGTGGAAACTAGGAAGGAGGTGTCCAAGCAGACTAGTACTACTTGTCTTATTAACTTATTGACAGTGTGGATCATACGGGCGTACTAACAACGTAAGCTGAACAGGATCATACGTTTAAAATGGAACCTTTTCACCTTGCCAAATCTCTGCATTTTAAAAAGAGTTTGGGTGAAACCAACTTGGATTTCTTCAAATTTTTGTGGGATTTCCGGCTAGAGTTTTCCAACATTGCTTTCTCCAAACCAGTCTAAACACTTTCACGTGCGCAGTTGTTATCACAAGAAACAAAAATAACTCCATATGTGACGCAAAACATATTTATTTGGAGCTTTGAAAACAAAGGAGACGTGCTATTATGCCATTGTGGGAGAGTAACGAGATCTATTTTTTCGCTGGCTTTACCGTTCTCGTCACGTTGGGAGTTTTCGCCTCGGTTGTAAGTGGAACACGGATCGTTCGTACATTAATTTGTCACATTCATTTTTTCCCTCGTTTGTCTTCCTTCTTTCCGTTTTGCTCGTTACGGAATTGCACAAAATTATATATATACTCTTTTTTACAATTTTGCCCTCCTTTCTTTTAGAAACTAGACTTAATGAGCCGCTTTTACGATTACATGAAATATGTAGTTCACATTCCATATAAATTGTATTTGATGTGCACGTCATTTTACTGCACGTATGTATGGAATTTTATATCACGTGCTTGCTCAGACAGCCGTCTTTATAACAATACCTATACCTACATTGCATGGCAAATGCATTGTCTAAAGCACGAAACGAAAGCTTTTTGCAAATGTACAAATAATTCCATCCATATTCTATTGATATTGCTTTGCATGCTTTGTATATAGACATAGGCTCAAATAGATTTTAGTAGCTGTGCATATTACTAAAAAACAATGGTCAAAATCTTAAAGTGGATTTCTTGAAAGCTATAAAGATAAAAGAGGCATAGTTTAGTCCATTAGAAAGATAGTCCTTAACAGTTTCATTTTTATTTAATTGGTACTCCGTATACGTAAGTATGTATCAAAGTCTCCAAGAAATGTATTATAGGTATTGTTTCAACAAAATTCAGCAATTCAGCTATAGGTTAACTTCAGTATCACGCAAAGTAACGTTTCCCATTTTATTTCATTGCCAAATATTTCAGTATCATTCGTAAAGTAGGAGGATTGACAAAATGGAGCAATAAAAAGTTCAAGCAGCAAGTTAACGTCGTCTCTTCTTAGAGCACGGAATGACGTAGTTCCCTGTTGAAGAATGTTCGTAATTAAAAGGATGTTTCATGAAGTATCGTTTTCCTTGAAAGAACGTCGGTATGAAAACAACATTGTTGTTAATCGACAGGGGTACCTGAACACGAAAAAAAGTTTCTCTTCCTAATGGGAGAAAAGTTTGGGAAGTTTGGTGGCATTGGTGGCAAGGATTCATGGAATGAGAGTTTCACATTAAGAGAGGAGATAGTTTCTAGTATTTAACACTACACTGAGCATGAATAGTGTAGTAACTTTCACATTTCTCAAGAAATTCAACATTGCTCGTCCCCTTCCGTCGTAAAAGCATGCATGCATATATCCATCCTCCTGTGAGAAAGCAAGTGGTGAGCTTTCGACTGGAGGAATGCCAAAAAAATACAAAGGGGACTCAATGACGTTCTACAAAAGAAATTGAAGTTTTCGTGTAAGCATACATTGACTAAATTTCGTATTACTGTCTGTAGGTTTTTCTTGAAATTTTTTTGCACCAATAATTTTCATTGCCAGAAGAATTTGTCCCCTTGTTGCTTGAATTTTTGAATGAGAAACTAGACTCACTCAACAACCTCCTCAATTCCAATTTGGGGACAATAACACAATATTAGAGGAAAAGTTTTTACCTAGACGTTCTAAAAATAAACATGGAAAATTGGAGATTACACAAACTCCCAAAACGTGATTTATCTTTTGAACCAAAGGGGGTATATTTATAGAACAATTTGGTGGAATAACGTGTACGTAAGCACGTCTAAAATAATTTCTAATTCCAAAATAGGTCGTTTTAACCAGCAACTAGTGGGCAGGAATTGTTGTAATCTAACGTTCATTTCCAATCATGCACATCCTGTTTTGAAGTCATGCACTGTTGTGTTTGTGTAGCAGACCAGCAAGAACATAACATTTTGTTGAGTACGAGAGAAAACCAGTGAAAAGAGAAAACGCAATTTCACCCAACTGCACGTTGCCCTAATTGCCACATCACCAATTAAAAACCCCCATTATACCAACAACCTAAAGTTAGTCACGAGTCACGACAAGAGAGGAAACTATTGAGATTTGTGATAAAAGTTAGAGACTATAATAGCACTCTTGCACGAAATTTATTGCGTAGGACGGCGCCTATATAGTTGGTTTACCTTGCAGAATGTTCAAAATAAGGAAAGCAGCCAACATTCTTGTTTGGGCTACCTTGAGCTTGTTTTATCAAAAATGGAATACTTTTAACATGAATATGGCAATAGCGACCCTACATCCTTTTTTCTTTTAAGCTCTAGTTGCAAAATAGAAAATCCTTGGAGGCTCCATATTTTTTATATTCAAGTCTCGAACTGATTGTAATTGGATTTACGTACTTCGACAAAAAAAGGGCACCGTTATCTTTCTTCGGTTGAGCGAGTTCCACAATGTAACGGATAAAATATAGAATGGAATAGGTAAGGACTGGAAATGTGCTTCGAGCGAGACATAAACGAACAAAGTAAACCAAAATATATGGAGACTAAAGCACTCATAAACTTTGCCGGAGGTGCAAAAAAGGGTTAATAAAAAAACGAATTCCGTTGCCCATGCAAGTTAAACCTAAAACCGAAATGTAATGTTATTTCTACAAAATACAAACATTTGCTGATGTTGATACAGCGCGAGTGAGAGAGAGAAAGCATGCGATAATTTCCATTCATGGTCATCCTGCTGACACTTTAATAATTAATGTTGTAGACTTTCTGCACTACCCATGTTATGAATTACACTCACTCTTATTTGCTTTGCTCAGTTTCAGTAGTGCAATTTGTATTTTTTAACTCTGCAAAGGGAGCACGAAACGTTGTGCTGTCACAACCAACATCAGCGTTTTGGATGGCTTAATACCCCTGTCGTCCCAAATTCAGACAAACGTTTTTAATTGCTCATTGTTCATTTTCTACTTTTCCCTAAAGAAAGAAAGTTATCTCTGTTGAAGGGAATCTCCCTTTTCATTTCATTACAACTCAAGTTCAATCAAGCTGGAATGTTGTTGCAACAAACTGGAACTGAACATTGAACAGATTGTGGTTAGGATTTTACATGTGAAATGAATGCAATCTTGTTTTCCCCAAACAGGCTTACTTTGTCTACAAAAAGGTGGCTACAAATGGGAGGAGAGCAAATGAGGAGCAGGCCGCTTTGGAAAAGGTGCTACTGCGAAAGGAGACTATCACTTCCAGTAAGTGTCATTCTTCTATGATGGTAACAGTGATAATAATGATGATGATGTGGATGGTGAAAATGGAGAATTGGCTGTAAAATGAGAACAAATCAGTGTGCGAGAGTTAACAGCCTTTTAACATCCAAGCCTTTTGTTTTTCCTTCTCACGTCAAGCGGTTATCTCTCACCGACCACACTCACTCCATACATTATGGATGGGCAAACAAAGATCCGTGCTTTATCTAAATTACTTTACTACCCAATAAAAAACTTTTCTCGGCATTATGTTTCAAGCAATTTGGGCATTAGGCGGGTGGGGGTAACTTGTTGTTTTATATAAAAGAGCTCGCGTTTCGGAATTATCCAACGAATGAGATAAAAAGCTTCATCTTACTTAAGCCAAGTTCTTTTGCTCATCTCATCGTATCACGCAACTGATATTAGAGCCCACTCTTTTAGCCATCTAACACCACTTTGTATGTCGCTAAAGTTGCCAAAGTGTCATATTTTATTATTTGTACAGGTCCACCCACAAAACCTTTAATCGTGAGCCCGAGCTTCTCATCGCCAAACAAAGTACCTGCACGCCACCTCAGATCTGGATCTTACTCACCAACTCACTACTGTAAGTAAAACCGTAATATTGTCGAAAACGCCAATTTCTACCTTTATTAAAGACAAAAGAACAATAACAAGAAAGTTTTGTGAGCCCTCGTGAACATAACGAATCCTTTTTACCATCTTCAAAAACTTTTTATCCGTTTTTACTGGACTGGGAGGAAATTGTTCTGAGCCTTTGCGTACACTATGTATATATTCATAAGACACTATGGGGTTTTAGAGTAATCACTTTTTAAAGAGCTTTCCTTTCTCATGAATTGCCTTTGCAGCCTATGGACTAAATTTAGCAAGCTAGGCGGGCCTAAGTGGACAAATACTAATGTAATATCATGATATTTTATGCAAAACTGGACAAAGCCAAGAGTTTTGAAAGTAAAAAATTGCTATCATACATTACAGAAGGAGAGAGAAGTACTTTGGAGAAAATAAATTAAATGTGCACTCACCGTGAAGCAGTATTTGTTTGGTGGATGTTATATCCTTAAACATACATGTACATATTTTCAAATATTCAGGAGAACCTTGTAATCTACAATATATATGTAAAATAGACTAAATCCATCTGCTTCCCAATGTATGAGAAGGTGTATGATCAAATGAAAATGAAGATACGCCACATTTAGGATCCATTTTGTTATTCCTTACTTTAGGAAATGAAAGGCAAATTACGAGGGACTCTTCAATATGTATGAGAAAATAGAAATGCATGTATTTGTATACCCTTATAGTATGCAATCTCGTTCTCAGATTTAATGTGTGGGCGTTCTTGTTTGTGAAGGAGAACTATCCACATTTCTCTTACAAGATGTATAATGCTCTTCAAAACTTTTTGAAGTCGGGTCACATTTAATCAATGGCAGGATCAGCATGCCTATAAGCACTATGTGAGCTAAGCTTCATCCAAGCAGATGTAATGTATAGTGTCGAACAACTGAGCAATCCAATTCCCAATTTCCGCAAAATGAAATGAGCATCAATTTACATGAATTCACTTTCAAAGCACTTCATCCTATCATGATGTCAAATCAAGGAACTTGGTATGGAGTCACAAGGATTTCTATCTCCGTTTCCCAAGTATGAGGAAACAGCAAAGAGGGCTGACCTCGTATAGCAAGGCAAAGGTCATTGTCTAAATGGTGGCTAGGAAGAGTGGTGACGATGTGACATTTGATAGAAAATCCTTTCCTTTTTTGAGGTTGTTGTATTGTTGACGTCAATGCATGTTCGTCCACTGCATGTGACAGTTTGAGAGTGTGAGAGAAAGTTGATATTGGCAAGCAAATGTAAAGTAAAATAATTATGCATGATTTGTATAGGTAATCAAATGAAGAAAGAGAAAGCTTGTATATATAATTTCATACATTTTAGGCTTCAATACTTATTCAGTCACAAATGCATAATAAATTGGCAAAAGTAAAAAGCTTTTACTACGGTAATTTTGTTCTTACGAAATTCCATGAATTTCGAATGAGTATTAATAGCAAAGCAAAGGGGAAAGCTCTTTATCTAGTTTTCTTTACCTCCCTTGGGTCATATAGGTAATCTAGCCTTACACAAAAAGCCTTATTTCCTTTTCCATCATATTCTATTTTATCCAATTTCCAATGAATAACATGTGACTTTATTTTCTTTGATGTTCTTGGATCGATGTTGGCTTGGGATGGACAGACGAATTGAGCTACAAAAAAAGATTGCAAAGAGAATACTCTTTTGTAACACAATCTTCTGCTCGTCCATTTAATTTTGATATACGATCCTAGAATATTTGCTGTAGATGATATTTTTATGCCTACATACATATGATTCTTCAACCATGTTTGTAGATAATTTTTCTGGAAAGTACGGGCGTTATTCTTCTTTTGGGTAGATCCATCTTCTCAGACATGTTCTCAATTTTCCTTTCGATTGTTTTAATTCTTTTTAGTGAGTCCCTACCACATCCGTCAGCCCCGGCGGAACAGCTCTCCTACGTCAAACATTTCCTCAATTCAGCAACCCAAGTTACCTCAGCTCCAGCTGCAACACCCACAAGAGCAGAGCCAGCTTCCCCACGACACGGACACGCTAACCACGATTGAAACTTCAGGAGCAGAGACCGCGAGCGACGTTGCTGTCTCACTGGGGAACAGCTTCAGTACAGAAACAAGTGTCCCTGTTATTAAAACAAATAGTAATAATAAACAACAGCAGTCTCAACAACCGTTGAATGGGGGCAGAAATAACATTCCAGGGAGTTTGGCACATCACAATTCCCAGTATTACGGAACCATTTCGCCACGCCGAGTTGTTGGCAGACATACTGTCGCTCCGGCTGAAAATAATCCACTTGTTTCGAATACCAATAGCGCCAACAACTCTACTGCTGCTTTCCTCCCATTAAAATCTGGGATTATTGGAACAGGACCAGTAATTGTTTCCAACTTGAAGTGCAGCGCGTTCATTAAAAGCGAGTATGTGCAACTTCCTGGGAAGGATGGAGTGGATTGCAATGAGGGGTGGAAAAATAAAGATGAATGTTCCGCGGCAACTGAAAAGTGGAAGAATTGCTCAGACATGGATGATGGAGCAGCACTTCGAAAGAAATTACTTCTTCAGAAGCAATACCAACACAAGCTTCAGTTGCAGCAACAGCAGAATCGGATGTCGAACGAGCCCCCTGGAGAATTGTTCAAGATGAAACATACCGTGTCAGAGGAAATTCCCTATTATATTTCAACCCAATAAGCAAAACCTCTACTATCAAATTGGTAATGAATGTACGTACTCTTTTGGAGTACGCTGTACAACCAAATAGGTTCCAGTAATTTGTTTCTGCGTTACGTTTTGTAGACAACACATACTCTTATATAATGTAGTATACTATATATAATAGCTATATGTATAAAATGAGTTTCCCTTCTCCGTATTAATTATTGGTTATTTCTCTCCACCAAACAGGGACTGGATGTCAAGAGCTGAAAGTATAAATTTTGTATCTAGATTAGTTCAACGAAACGTCAGATTATTCTCCACAAAGGATGAAAATATATTCATGGTTTTAGGAAATTATCTTCGTTTCGTGTCATTGCCCTGCTCCAAATAATAATGTTTCCATTTTCCACCGTTTCTCCGGATGAACTAGATCTTTGTAAATGTTATGTAATCCTAAATGAAGGAAAGCCGTTGATGTTGTATGTGACACATTGTTAAATTCTATTAATTAAAGTGTATACATGCGTTCCTAAATGGGGTTCGATCCTTTGAGTAATTACAAAAGTTTAATTAAACAATACTGTGTAGACGGTCGGAGTTCTCTGTATCCTCGAATGAAATGTGATAAAATGTATGTGGTGCTTTTACTTACACATGTCATTTACAGTAGGGAGTATTAGTAGTCAGTTTAGGGAGTCGTAGTCTAGAATTAGTGTGATGTTACATAGTCAATGTGATTTGATGTCGCTTTTTGACGGGTGATCTATTATTAGGAGAGGAAGTTGTTAGCTTTGCAAAAGTGTCATGCAACAAAGGCATGATGATGCCTGGAACAGTTGAATGGATGACAGGTGGGATATGAAAATGAAAGTATGCATGAACGTAACGAACGATTCCTGGAACCGTCAGCGTTGAAATGTAGGCTCATATAATGATGTGTAGAGCAAGCATATTATTTGAGTTTCTGAGAATTAGAATTTGTAATCGTGTGACCTCGGTATATTATGGTGATTTATACTAATAGATACGACTAAGGAACATGCTGTAAAGTATATTTCATGACTACATTACATTGAAAATATTGAAAAGGATGGTCTATTAGTAAATTAGTCCAGATATAGTTGTAAAAAAGTCAAAGTTCGAATGTCTCAAATTTCATGCCACTTTTAGATATTTTTTGTAGTATTCTCTAAATATTCGACACTAATCTGACGCAATCGTAAATGAATGAATTGCTGCTTTCCGAATTGTAGCTGATTAAATTATATTAATTAATGAAAGAGTTATATATAGTTACATAAATAATATATTATTCAATTCTTGTTGGCTCTGACTGATAACTGATATAACTGATGCATGTTCTAAATATTATTGTATATAAAAGTAACTTAAATATTTATATAGCGTGTTTTAAGATTATAATCTCTAAACTCTTTAATCCAATGAATTAAACAAGGTGAAAGTGATTTTTACGTGCTAAATTCTTCATATACAAAAGCTTACTGTATAATTTTCATTTTCCGAAAACTGTCTTCCTCAACTCAAAGTTGTGTTGTGTTACTCAATCTATCTATTGAATAATTGTTGTGAAACTGCGAGAGAAAGAACCGTATTTCATTATATAACTGTTTTGTTTGAGAATCCATACTCAAGGTTTTGCTATGTTGTAATATGTCGGATGATTAGAAGAGACTATCATGTAATGACAAAAACTAATTATTATCATCATTGTAACAAGCACTACTATATAGCTGTAGTAGAATGTTATATAAGTGTAATGTTAAACACCTTGAAATCCTTCCTATGACATTCACATAACTCATCACTCTGTTTTAGTTAATGTAACATGAAACCTGAAAGCTTTTATTAGATGTCGCAGCAAACAACTTGATAGCCTTGACATAAACCCAATATCATCCATGTGTCAACAAACGACATTACTCATTATTGTCATCTTCCTCTAATGTAGTTCTAGATTTCAAGATCAATTTTTATAAGTGTACCTATTAGAAGCTATTACGCGGAGCCATTAAACTATACCATGTTCGAATAGTCAGCAAGCACAAGTATTAATCAAATAGTGGATAAAATGGGAAAATGGCTCTACCTCGGTGCTGAGATTGGAGTTGGAGGTCGCAGTTGAGAAAACCGACCTTGTTTGATGTTATCTAAACGTAACAAATACGACTGAAATATATCTACAGATACACAATCTGGTAATTACATTTATAAAAAATATATGTCATTATTCCCTTCACAACTTCATTCGTCAAAAGGAATCGTAAACGAAAGTGGAGAAATACGAAACTTTCCTTTTCAACATGGTACAATTACATATTGATGACACGGATGTAAATATACTTTGACGTAAACGATCTTTCTCCCTAAGCATATTCGATAGTTGTAGAATTTTACTCAAGTTTTATTGTTATCCTTATACATACATATATTATGGCGCAAAATGTAACCCGAATAAAATGACCTTTGAATTATAATCTATGTTTTTATCATTAATTATTCTATACCAGGAATTTGTCAAAAGGCATGTTATAGTTATAATTAAACCCTGCAGTTCATACTATTGAATATCGTTTGAATGTAGGCTAGACGTAAATGGTGAGGTACGAATGTAGGGTTGTTTTAGATTCAGATTACAAGCATTCGGCACAATATTATATCGTATTTCATTTCTTTGATTTTGCGAACACACGATAATGTATTTCCTGTGTAGACATGGGATGCCATCAAACTGGGATGCAAAGGTTTCGCAAACCTTTATTTGCTTCATCCCAAATGCTATCGTTAAGTATAAGCTTTTAATTCCATTACTATTTCCTATGATATTCTTTCGATTCTTAATACCAAATTCCGGTTGCTTTCTCCATTTTATTCCCAAATTTTCCGACTGGTATTTGTTTGCAAAAAACATCTAGATACATGCATTATAATCTGTAGACATCCAAATTCCATATCTTTAAAACAAATAATGTGTATTCATATTTTTCATACATTTCATAAATGTAAGTGCATCTTCAAATTAACGTATGAATTTTATTTTACGAATGACGTAAATTACATTTTCAACAACCTACAAGCCGCACTTGAGGGGTTATTGCTTGCAAATGTCTAGACAGGCGGATATTTGTAGTTTTTAGTTTCCAGTCCACCAACTTTAGACTAATCCAATCAAAGCTTTCCAGATGCAATCTATTCATCTTGTCTTGAACCATCATCACGTACATGGATAATACATAACTTGGGTGAGATCAAAAGTCCACTGTATTTATCTTCTCGTCTCCAATTATTATACGGATTTTTCGTTCACATCACGAATATCTGATTACTCATGTATTTGTGTCACTGCAATTTCATCAAACCAAAACTACAGTCGATACAATTTGATCATCATCATGAGTCTGATGGTGATTGCAAAAACGTCAAACATCAATTTGCATGATACAATACAAACGACAAGCATACTTACATAATATTTGTTGCTCAATGCAACAAAAAACTTGTTTTGTCAACTTGTCTTGTCTCGTCTTGCCATGCTTTTCGCTGGAATATATTTTGTCTTGTCTTGCTACGTGCATGTGATTTTGTAGAGTTTGTACAAGCTCATTTGGCATATATTCACTGGGACACGTCATTTGGATTCCATAAAATGCAAATGTGGCCCTTTGATTCTATTGCTGCAGCTGTAGTTTCCGTTGTCGAATATCTCTTGTTGGAAATGAGGAGGAGGAAATATGGGGGTGATGGGAAAACTATAACTGGCTAAGGAGAAAAACAACTCGAATAATGATAATGTGGAATGAGCGAGCCACTTCTACCACTGGAGGATGTTGTAACACCCCGTTACAGTTTGGTGAACATGCTTCCTGCCTCAAATTACATTTTATCATTGGCCAATCTCTATTTTATCATTCATCTTTAACTACTTTTAGCATCATGCGACTACAAGACATTACAATATACAGGCATATTACCGTATATCTCGTTGTCTCTGTCCCTCTTTCTCTCTAGGCGAAAGTTCCCATTGTTTTAGTTTCACCAAGAGTAAAATGAGAAAGTTGAGAGTATAGGTAGACGCTATTTTCACTGGGCTTTTAATCTTTGCCAACTGAAACCATCCAGGCACAATGTCCACACACATTTGCATAAAAACTAAAAACCAAACCAGGTTATATATACAGAATAATGCTGTCTAGCTCTGAACATATTAGGATGCGATGCTACTCAATATATGTTTTTTGTTTCTCTTCTGTTCCGTAAAAATGGTTCAACTCTAAAACTGCTGCCAATGATTGTATTTCAAGAAGATTCGACCCAACAAGCGGAATAAAAAGCAAAAACTGAGAGGCAAACAGAGTAGAGATAAAATCCTTGGGTTGGTGTTTTTTTTGGCTGGTTCAGTTTTCACAAAAAAAGGAAGCGATTTGGATCATAGATGCAAATCTAAATTCTAAATCGGACTCGGAGTGGCTTGCGAATGAATATATTATTTACCTATGAAACCAATGCGAACATGCAAACGAGGGTGAAAGACAAAAGATATAAAAAGGCAATGCAGACGAATAAAAAATAAAACAAAACAGATAGGAGAAACATGCTAAAGAGAAAAGTGCAATTTTCTCTGATGACATTGTCAGAGTTGAGGCTTAAAATGGATCCCTCAACCGCGGTTTATTGCCGTTTCAGCTGCCAAAATCCATGAGAAAAGAGCTAATGTGACGTGATCGAAAAGATCTCTCACTCTAACATCTAAATGGACGTGGTTTTTGTGGTGAGTCCCTACACCATGTGGAAAAGAGATAGGAATGAAGAAAAAAATATAAAACAAGAGAAAAGATTCTTGTGGGATACTTGTATTGCCGGAAGGAAAAAAGTAGAAACAGAAACAACAGTTGATTCCTTCCTCTTCTTTTTATCCTTTTGATCAGGGTGAAATCTCACAGCCCAAGAACTTTTTCTTGGTGTAAACGGATGATAATGTTAATACTATATATGCTAGTGAGTTACTGTTCTGCCTACTAAACACAAGTTTTGGGAAGATTACCAAAATATCGTAATCCTAAACAAGTGTGATAAATACTGACCAGGATGATAAGGACGTAGACTTTTCACGAAGCCAAAAGGGGCACAGCTCCAGTTGTACATGACATTTGCCTGTAGCCCAGTTGTCTGAAAAAGAGTCTATAAATACCGTTGTATGAGTGGTGGTGGTGGTCACAGGTTTTCAGATGTAGTGGCCTAGCCACTGGCTACCAAAACCAAAAGCAGTTCATTCTAATGTGACATTGATCTCCACTTCAATTCAGCACACACTTTTTATTGCCACCGGGGCTGGCTGGCTGACCTCACAAAAATATTGGTCGGGATGTTTCAACGTCTGAAGGCCGAAAAACATATTTAGCAATCAGTGTGAATAATTAAAGAGAGTCTGATGAAGTTTGTATAGTTATATAATTGGAACTCTGAGAAAAGTTTCTTGGCTCGTATCCATCTCTCCAGCTATTTCTGTGTTTGTAAGTAATAGCTGGAAGCATATGTTATTTTCAAGTGTAGAAAGAAGCTCGGAGTCAGTCTGGAGTGATGGGAGGTGAAGAAGGATCATATCATAACATATATCTGACTTCCTCTTGACTTTTCCTCTTGCCATGTAATCTTTTAGTAAAGAGCTCGTCACGGGCATTTGACTTTCTCCATGCTTTTCTTTTATTTTTAGTCAAACCCATATCATTTAAGGGAAAGAAAGCACAAACATATTATGACTACCTCTAGCTACTAATAATATACGCTATTTTTTTCATCTCAAACGCGCGTGTTAAGACCATTTTGTTAGAAAGATATTGATTTTCTCACAGACGTTCTGGCACCGGAAGATGCAGTATCTCTTTTTCTTCATCTCCACCATATAAACATACACATAAATGTGTATATTACTTACAGGTTTAAAAACTTGGTAAAAATAGTTTAGCAGCTGTAATATACATTAGCCCCCCAAAAAGAAATTCCCAGTCAAAAGTTGTATGTTTTTGTCTCATTCATTTTGGAACGGTCCTCCACTTCTCATCTCATCTCATGTTAGAAAACTCAGAAATCTTGGAGAGGAAAGACAGAGAAAAAACATGGAGTGAGCTTAAGGGATGGAGCAGAGGAGAGAAAAGGATAAAGCAGAGCAAACCCATTCTGAGATTGCCAACAAAGAAAAAGTAATGGACTAGGAAAGATCATAACGCTTTTTTCCTCCACTCTTTCACCACCATCCACCACCACCACCATCGCTTCGCCACCATCTTCACCATCCTATCATATCACCGACGACAAAAAAAAGGCAGCAAAAACTGAGAGTGGAGAGGGTTTTTTAGCGTGGCAGAGTGGAGGTAACGATAGAGGTATGTACGTACACGGACACGGTGCACAAACAGATAGAAACGACGACGACGGCAATATGGAAAAGGGAGACGGGGAGAGCACCACTACGATATCAGTGACGGCATTATTTTCAACGACAACCACATTACTTACGCTATAGGACCCCTGAACTGACTCCCGAATTTCAGTGACTCTGCACTCTCTTCAAGGAACAACAAAGGAAAACAGCATGCTCCCTTGCTTGCTCACTCACTGACTGTTCCTCTTTACATTTACCGATACTAATACCTCGTTTAGCTCTCAGAGAAGCGACCGAAACGAAGAAAGTTGCATACATAAAAGCACCCGAATTGAGCTAGACAAACACATAAATATTTGCCTGGATTTTTTCCACTTCGTCCTCTAATACGCTGCCACAGTGTATCCCACTTTTTGTTGAGGACACACACATTTTTGCTAAATCCAAAAAAAGACTTTGGGTGACTTATGTAAGTTATTATGTACTTGTACACTTTTACTTTACTAAACTCACAAAGAAAGTCTCAAAAGAGACTGTTTTAGTTGTGAATAGCAGGAAAAGAAAGGGGAAGAAAAAAACTAAGGAATTTTTAGTGGATAAATGTTCTCATTGCTTGGTTGACTTTTTTGTACATTATGAAGATTTGTCTCTAGATTTGTTCAGTAGAGTATAAATATGTATTCATTTATTCTTCCTCTACGCCTTGCCTAAGTCTGAGCCCCTACTCAACTCCAGAGAGTTATCGTTGTACACTTTTTACAAATATCCAGAGCAATGTGTGTATATCGTTGCCAAAAAAGCATTCAACGTTCGAACATTCCGTTCTCAGAATTCGTTACAGAGGCAAGTGTTCCACACTACGCCACTACGAGTAACCGCAATCAGACACTATAATCTGGAGTCAAGGCGGGCTAAACATTACATATTTATTTGGAGCAACAAAGCAGCAGCAGCCAAGCTTATTTAAAAAGGCAAAGTGTGAAATAATCATACATAATAACAATAATAAAATGACAAGCATAGCCTTTTAGATAAAAATAATAACAATAATCATACAAATCAACTATTTTTTTCCGGTGGTTCCAAAATCATTATTATAAGAGAGAAAGTCAAGGAGGAACTTAGTCAGTAAACAAGTGGCTTAACAGAAGAGAGAAAACAATTTTTTCGTAATGTGTCCACATTCATAACAATAGCGCATTGCATTACATATTCCATACAAACTGTATCGGATTCAAAGTATATTTGCACATAAAAGAAATAATTTGTCACAAGTGGTGCACCCATTTTTTGGTCTGCACATTTTTCCTTTTTGGCAGTCACTTTTAACTAAGCAATAAAACTGCAGTTCTGGCAAAACGGGAGAAAAACGTGGAAAAAATATTCTGTCTTCGGAGCAAAAAAAGGAAGAAGGCGTCCTCTTTGACATGGTGAAAAATTACACGATTAAAATTCTTGGTTCTGAGCCCGTCGACGAGAATGTTATGCCCATTTTGATCATTGCCGGAATGGTCTTTCTTCTTTGCTTCATCAGTAAGTTCACTTATTTTACTTAAAACTCCAATACATCATTGTTTCCCAGTTGAAAAATCTAGCTTGAGTCATGGTTTTTTTGAGTTTTTTTGTTAAAAAAATTACTGTTCAACCACAACAAGGGGGAAAATCTGTGCGTGTTTATATTAATTTGAAGTGTAACAAGAGGAAAAATTCATGAGGTCTCCGTCAACATATTTTCACTCTCGCTCTCCCTTATCTTTTTGTGATAGTCCAGAGACCACAGCAGGGCTGGAATCCTTTGTAATAGTGTTAATATAATCTAGTGTGACAAGAGACTATAATAAAAATGGGTTTAGGAGAGTGTATAAAGTGCTTCTTTTCCTCTTCATCATTCCACCCGTTTACATTTCACATTGAAAAAGTGAAGTTGCAAAAAATAACACACTAACAAAGTGTAATTCTCATTTTTACAACAATATAAAGTCCTTAATAACATAATAGATGGAGGAGTATCACGTTCCTTTCGCTTTATAAATGATAAGGGTCTTGAGCTTTTATGATAATTTACTTTTCATTTCACCCATAAAAAAGTGTGGTGGAAAATGTGAAAAGTTTTCATTTTTCATGGGTCTCATCATCATCATCATCACCATCGTGTGATGCAAAACAGGGGGGGGGGCGGGGGGGGGGGCGGGGCGGGGGGGGCGGGGGGCGGGGCGGGGGGCGGGGCGGGCGCGGCGCGCGCGCGGCGCGGGGGGGGGG